>ONZA01018802.1:0-17543 GCA_900322205.1 Kewa caespitosa
AACATATGGAAAAAGAAAGTCATTTTATTTAGGGAAAATAACATTGAATTGTTATATCTCCAAATTGATGACATAAAAAGAAAGAAAATTATGTGTATAGGAAAATAAGATGAAAAAAAAAATGTGAGTCAAAAAATTACAGAAAACAATATTGAGATTATTATTTTCTCTGATTTCATGACATTGAAAATAAAATGAAATGACAATGAAAGAATAAAAATTAGGAAAAATTAGAAAATTCCTCCCAACACGATCACTGGGGATTAGGACCCTCGGAATCCTCGGAAGCCTACCTTAGGTCTGTATTTTCTTGGAACTTTCTAGCACACCAATTTTTTATTTTTTATTTTTTTCATGGATGTGTTTTGCTTTGTTTGCAAGGGATGTTTTTGTGGCTTTTGTAATGTGGAAAATATGGGAAACCGTAAGTAAAATGCTAAAGTGCTTGAGGGAGGATAGTTTCTGCTTGCTTGAAGTGTATTTTGTGTGTACGCCATGAGCATTTTCATGGGGTTTATATAGGAATAGCTTCCCCATTTGCCGATGTGCAAATTTAATGCATCTTGGGGCAGTGAATATGATCAAATTCGCTGAGCCATAGAGCGATTAAGTTGAAAATTGTTTGGCATCTGGACTTAATGCGTAGAGGAAACGGCCAGGACAATTCAATGGACACTGAATATGAGGAATTTGCGCCTTACAACCCAGCGAATATAAGCATATTCGATGGGTGTCTGGCGATTTTTACAATTGTCATTGTGAATGCAGTGAATACATGCCTATCCACTGTCGTTTGAGGTTTATCGCCTGTTAAGCCGTGGTTTTCCTTGGTGCGCAAGTTTGGAAGAAGAATCTAGAAGCCTCTAGGGTGATGTGAAATGACAATTTTTCCCTCAAACTTTGTTTGACTTTGGTTTTCTATTTGTTCACATGCTAAAATGTCCAAGAAAGATTCCCTAAGCTAGTTATCATCATCGGGTCATAGGGGCGATAGTATTTTGGTGTCAATAGAAGCCCCCACTTTGACTGAGACACAGAGTGGCGAAGGTAAAATATTCATTTTTTCATAAGTGTTCAATGCACTAGCTTACCAAATAGGATCCTGAAATCGTATGTTTTAGGGTATCGGCCCTTATCCTTCATAAAGGATAGATTTGTCGACTTAAGTCAACGATCATACTATATCGGCTTTGAATGACATCCTGGGTCAAGGATAAAAGTACGGGAGAAGTTTCTTGACGTCTTGGGGTCGGAAACAATATTTGGAGGAGCTATTGACTTCCTAAAGTGAGGAATAATATTCATAGGAGTTTATCGACATCCTGAGGTTGGAAGGATAGTTTTAAGGGAATTTATCGACATCCTGGAGTCGAAAAATGATCTTTGTGTAAATATAGGGGCTTTTATTGGCTACGCGAGTAACAAGAATATGAATATGGGCTTTTATTGACTACCCCAGTCACAAGAATATGAATATGGGCTTTTACTGACTACCCGAGTTAGAAGAACATGAATATGGGTGTTTATCAAATACCTAATAAGAATTTGAATATGGGCTTTTATTGACTACCCGAGTTAGAAAAATATGAATGTGGGTTTTTATTGACTACCCAATTTAGAAAACTTTATTTTAAATATTTTGTTGACCGTTTGGGTCAAAAATGATTTTTTCACCTTTTACTGACTTAATGAGCCAAAAGGGAATTTTCACAGATTTAATCGACTGTTTAGGTCAAACTATGTTTTTTTTTATACTTTTTATTTTATGTCCGGCTTGTATGGGTTTTAACAGTGTCGCGCTCGATTTTGCCGTGTATGTATCACAACTGTCGAGCATTTAGAAATGCATATGTGATGTATTTGGTTGGTATGTTGATATGTGAGGTATTTGGGATGTCATTTGTGATATAAATATGTTGCATGTGTATTTCTAAAGGCGGCAAAATGAAACTTTTAAATGGAGCTGGGCTGGGCCCAGCAAATATGAAAAATTTAACTAGAGACCCAGAAAATATGGTCATTATCGTTGGGTGCCCAACGAATATACTGATATTCGCTGGGGGCTGACTTAAGTGGCGAGGCAGAATGCCCCAAGACTTCATTTCAACAGCATCTCTGTTCGTTTATCTTTGATTTCTCTTAGTGTCTCCATTGTTTTGCACTTGAGTCTCAACACCCATAAGACCAAAGCTATATTCCTCCAATCCTTAGCCCAAATCCATCACCTTTCACTCACAAATTCCTCTCTTTTCCAAGAAATTCGCCCATTTGGGGTGACCCATTGTTAGGGACTGAAAATGAAGGTGTTGTTCAATTTCTTCATGATCTTTGTTTCGATGATGGTCATTGACGTCCCTGATGATGGCGATGACGATGAGGAGGATCGAGTGGAATGGGTTCACTATATATTTTGGGGTCATCCCGTGGGTGCCCCGAAGTAGTGAAGACGAAAGGTGGGGGAAGAGTTACGAATCGGGGATTGGCTCACCTGACGTTAATGGAACTCAAATCTTGATTGGAACCCTTTGGCCCTCGTTTACAAGGTCAACGATCATCTGTCTTACTGGGCGAGGCATGTGACAGTGAGTTTCAAAATTTCACTTTTTACACTTGCGAAATTAATGAACTTGGGATGGACTTTGGTTGGTATGTTGATATGTGATGTATTTGGGATGTCATTTGTGATATAAATGTGATGTATGTGTATAGTTTGTTGATGAATGGGTATGTCTATGCTTGAATTTTGCAAATGTATGTTGTTATGAGTTATACACGCCAAGTGTTTGACAAAATGCCCATGAGAGTTTTTGTCAATATCTTGTTAGAAAGCACTTGTTTAGACTCTTTTAGTGTTGGTGTTGCTAGAAAACAGTAAAATTAGCCATTTAGTTCTTGTTTTATAGCTTTAGAACATAACTTCATGTTAGGCATGTCTCGTTCGGTAAGATGCTGAATTGTGTATTGTGTAATGCCCATGATCGTATGTGCTTGTTTTTGAGTTCTTTTGGTGCTTTTATTGCGTTCATGATATTTTCATAGGAGGAGACGGCAAACCTTAGGGGTTATGGTGGTCTAGGCAAGGTTATAGCAATTTATCGCTCGTTGACTAGGTTACCTGGCGATGATTTTGCAGTTCATTTTGAGGAGACCTAGTTTGGTCCTTTGTTTAGTTAACTTCGCGGTAACGAGTACGTGAACTTGTCTATCGTGTGACCTCTCGTTCAGCATTTCTGGGACACGACAAACACGTTCCACCCTCCTACGGGTATGATGACGATCACATCGTTTGAGTTCGGGTTGATCAGCAGCGTTGGTTTCATCGACGAGCCCGTTTCTTTCGACATTGGTTTCATCGGCAACCCCGTTTCTTTCGACAGCTCTTTCTACCTTGGCCAGGAGAGGCTGACCTCCTTGTTTTGGGTGGACTTCCTGTGGCTTTCGGCTCCCAATGATCGGGGCATCCACTACTCCACTTTCAAGATCGCTCTCACAGACCATCCTACTCATATTCGCTGCGTCATGGCTCATTAAATTTCGCAATCCTATGTAAACCTATGCATTAAGCTTACCGCAAAACAACAAATTCATACCCCAAACTTTGCGAAGAATATCCTAGCCACCAGAAGCTAATCCTCCCCCAAAATCTAAGCATTTTGTTCACATTTTCTTCATATTTTTCAAGTCACAAAAAGCCATAAAAAACCACAAAAAAAGCCACAAAATATAAACCTAAAAATGCAAAATTTTGCGTGTTAGAAATTCTGACAAGAATCCCGACCTAAGGTAGGCTCCCGAGGGTCTTCCCCTCCAAAGGCAATCCTTGGGAGGGGGTTTATAATTTTTCCTTATTTTATTTCCTTTATTTTAATTTTATTTTCATTTATGTCACAAAATTGGAGAAAAAAATAATTCAATATTATTTTCTTTAATTTTGGACTTATATTTTTATTTTCTTCTTACATTCATGCATATGTGTATTTTTTGTTTCATGGTTGTGGGATAATTACAATTCANNGTTATTTTCAAAATAAAATGGCTTTATTTCCTTTATGTGTGTTTGTGTGTGTGTGTGTATATTTTTTGTTTGTTAGTTCTTTTATATGTTTAGTTTGGACATTTGTCTTTTTTTTATATATATTATTTTATTTTTTTCTTTTTATTTCAGCTTTCTTTTTTCTTTATTTTTTTCCTATTTTTATTCATTTTTTTTTATTCTTTACTTGATTAAGTCATATAATTCTAAAATGTAATAATTTTAATGTTACTTTTTAGGGTTAAAAGCCTTATATTTGTATATTATTATTTTGTTTTATTATATTTTATCTTGGTTGTAGGGGTGCGCATCCGGAACCAAACACGGACCGGAACCTTATTGGACCGAAACCCGGAATCTTCAAAAAACTAAGAGCGAACACTGGACCGGAATAAATTCGGTTTGGACCGGACCGGACTCGATTTTTCTTGTCCGGTTCGGGTCTGGACCAGTTTCGACCAGTAACATCATTCTCTTTAATTTTTTTTTTTTAAAAAAAAAGAAACTGGACATGTGTGTAATTGTTTCCTTGTATGGGTATGATGCATTTAAATCCACCCACATCTCACAAACTCCAAAAGCTCAAAAACAAAGAAATAACTCACACTCGAAATCAAAAACAAAGAAAAGAGAAGTGAGCACACCATTCGTACGTACCAGTTCACTTCCAGATTTAGTAGAAGAGTTAATTAAACAGAGAAAAACAAGAAGACAAGAATTTGCGTGGATCGCTGAGCAACTGGGTGGGCCCCGAGTAACTGCCGGAATGCTGGCCGCCTGTAGCCTTGCCGGCCAAGGCCAAGAGGGGAATTGGGGTGGGGGGGGGTTAGAAGTCAGGAAGAGACAAAGGGTGAGTAAGTTTGTGAAAGAGTAAAAATGAAGAAGAGAAGAACGGCTCAGTGATGTATAAACATGATTCACTAGGTTTATTTTTATTTTTATTTTATTTTTAAATACATGATCAGGTCAAACCCGAAAAATTCGGGTTTTAGACCGGAACAAGACTTGAACCAAGAAAAGTAAATTTTATTGGAATGGTTCGACCCGACCAGTCCGATTCCGGTCCGACTCGGTTTCTGAACATCCCTACTGGGTTGCCCATTCGGTAACGATTATCCCATGGACATATATTTTTGCTTTTTATCATTTTATTATGGCCAAATATGAATTTCATGCTAATAATTGATAAGCTAAATAAAATTGAATGTCAAATGACTTAGCTAAAATTTATGATAATATACTTTGAATGGAACCAAATCGATTTACATAAAAGCTCTAATTCGCAAGTAGTGGCAGTTTGCAAAAACATGCAAATTGGATGGATTCCACATCCAATTTGTACCATTACCCCTGAACTTATTTGGTTAAAAGACTAAGGAGTCAAAACATGGTTTTCTTATTTTCTTAAAATAAGGTGGCGACTCCAAAACGCCCCATTTGTGCCATTTAGCATATTACAAAATTATGACATTTTAACCCCCATAACACGCACCATTTTTTTGGGGGGTACGAGCCAATTTTCTACTTCCGCCTCTGTTGACACCAAACTAATATCCCCGAAATGACTCTATGACGATAACTAGTCTACGGTACCATTCCCGGATATTTTTAATACGTTAAATGATAAAAACCAAAGTGAACCGAAGTCAAAGGGCAAGATGGTCATTTCATCTCACCCTTGAAGCTTCTAGACTTTTTTCTCAACCTTGCCAGCCAAGGCATAACGCGCGAGAGAGTTCCAACGTCAGCAATTACACACATATTCGCTGCCCACCCAGTGAAAATTTCCCAAATATCGCCAGTCACCCAGTGAAAATCAACATATTCGTTGGGCCCTGAAACGAAATTGTCTCATATTCCTTGTCTGTTAAGCTTTCCTGACCGTTTCGCCTAGGTGCAAGGTTCAATTTCTAGTGAATATTACCATATTCTCTGGGCACTGAACGAATATAGGCATAATTGCCTTGTTTCCCTTCAAATTTACTCATATTCGCTAGGCCAACGTGCATGAAATTGCCTACATAAACACATTAATTAACCTGCGACATAAGAAAATCCAATATAAGCTAAACCTCTGTTAAAATCTTCCCATCAACCAGAATACATTTTCTCTCAAGTTTTAGTATTTTTGTTTACATTTTACTTAATTTTTTTAAAGCCAAAACACAAAAAAAAAGCCTTAAAACACCAAAACCGAAACACAAAATTTTGCGTACAACGAATTCCGGCAAGCATCCCAACCAAAGGTAGACTCCCGAGGGTCCTCCCCTTATAAGGCACTCCTTAGGGTCCTTAAGAGGGGAGTTGTGATTTTTCTACATTTTTGTTCCTTTTACTTTAATTTTATTTCTTCTTATGTCACAAAACTAGAGAAATTAATAATTCAATATAATTTTCTTTAATTTTAGACATATATTAAATTTTAATTTTTCTGTCATGTACATATATATTTCTTCCTTTCTGAGCCATGAATTTGGGATAATAATAATTTTATGTTATTTTTCTTAAATAAAATGGGTTTATTTTCTTTTATGTACATATGTATTCTTATTTATTTTGCTGTTTATTATTAATTTTGTTATTTTCATTTCCGACATTTTAGGATTATTGTACATTCTGCATCATTTTTATTTTTTATATTTTTGGATTTATGTATTTTCATTTTATTTTATTATTTCTCGGCATTTTTCTTTTCTTTTTCATTGTCTTTCGCATTTTCTTTTATTTTATCTAATTTTTATTCTTTATTTTTATCAAGTCACATAATTCTGGAAAGTAATAATTCAATATTATTTTTTTTGATTAGAAAACTTATATTTGTAAATTATTATTTATTATATTATATATTTATTTAGTTGCCTATTCGGTAACTATTATTCCCATGGACATCTTTATATATTTATTTGATTATGGATTATGGACATGAAATTTCATGCTAAATAGTGATAACTTAAATAAAAAATGAATGTCTAATGACTTAGAAAACATTTAGGGTAATTTACCTTTGGAACCAAAATGATTTACGAAAAGTTCTAATTCGCAAGTAGTGGTCATTCGTAAGAACTGGCAAATTGGATGCATTCCACATCCAATTTGTACCATTGCCCCTGAATCTAGACTTTGATAAAAGACTAAAGGTGTGAAAAGATGGTTTCCGTATTTTCCTAAATTAAGGTGGCGACTCCAAACACCCCGATTGTGCCATTTAGCACATTACAAAAAAATGACAATTTTACCCCCATAACACGCACCCATTTCCGTGGGGGTAAGCGCGCCTTTATTCAACTTCCCTCTCCTCACGTGAGTGGGGGAATCGTGGCCCCTACAGTGGCGAATATGCTGGGGACTTAACTTAAAGAGGGTGAAACTAAAAAACGAGTTAGAAATAAAAACGTAAATCAATTTGGTTCAAAAAATTCATCATTTTTCATATACTATCATGAGTACGTGCACTAGGTTACCCATAATCAATCCCAAGGGGACAAGTTCGGTTACATGGAGTATCCATTTGATTCTCCATGCATATCGTAAACGACTCTCCACTCATGATCTTTCTTTCATCCATTCGATGGAAGCAAAAATGGTAACTTACGACGCTTATGCATTGCATAACGTTGTAAGCACCCCGTATGTCGTGGGATCCTTATTTTACCTAACCCATTTTGAAACCTTAGAGAACTAGAGCCATCGTATAGGTTTTCGAACATAGAGAGCATGATGTTTGCATATTTGCACTGCATGTGGACCGAACCGTAAACCGGGGGGCTTTATGGTTCATTTTCCCCATTAGAAGTTTAGATTTTCTCCATTTCTTTTTGGGACCTTTCTTCTTTTCACCCTTCTAACTTAGTTCCTGAATTAACTCTAGGGAAAGATCCGTTCGTTCGACCCGCGGTGAGGATAATCGACTTCGTAGAACATCGCTTCCACCACCTCCGTTTTCAACTCCGTCTTTTTCGTCTTCTCCCGAACCCAAGTCATCACATCCTCCATTCGTACTTCAACTCATGTTTGAAATGGTCAACCAACCTACCCTGCAGGAACTTGCAACTGTCATCAAAAACTTGACCGAAAAGGTGACCCAGTTGGAAATCAAGAATATTGAGGAAGTTGACCCGATCAAGGGTGAGCTGAAAAAGTTCCAGACTGTCCTGAAGCACAACTAGCTTTTCAACCAATACCATACCATTGAAGGATAACCCCTAACCTCACGGGCAATTTACCCAATAAGATGGCCCTTTCAGACCTACCCATGTTTAAGAGCACTGACAACCCTAGGACCCATCTTAGGGCTTTCACCACTACCCTCACTTTAAAGGGTATTGATAAGGAGCTGCTCCCTCACATCTTTTCTATATCCTTTGATGGACCCACGTCTAGTTGGTACTATGGAATCGACACTGAACGAGTCAAAACATGGGAGGATATAAGTCGAGAGTTCCTAGCTCATTATTCATACAATACCAAGTTTCCCGTTATGATGTAGGCATTAGAAGCAACAACACACCTCACATATGAGGCTTTCATGACCTTAGTCACTAGGTGGCGAGAGAGGGCTGCTCATCTGGTAAAAAGGCCCTCGAAAGAGACCAAGTGCGTATTATTATACACAATTTGAGGCCCGAATTCAAAAAGCACTTGATTTTCAAACCTATAAGCAATTTCCACAAACTTACATAGGTAGGATTGGCAATAGACGAGCTTCCCATTACGGAAGTGAAATGAAAGGGCAATAATAACAACACCACCACCAAGAGAAACAATACCGCGAAGGTGATTGAGGTTAATGCCCTCAACGAGGGTGCACCTTGACGTCGGGACCAGTGAGCCTATACCACATTGGGTATGACTCTTACCCAAGCTCTCAAGCATCTTATAAAAAATAATTATTTACAGCCAATTGGGCCCACTCCCGTTGTCCAAGAGGACAAAAGGTCCAAGAGCTACGATTTATCAAAATATTTGTAAGTATCACCGTGGCAAAGTCCACATGACTAACAAGTGCTGGACTCTAAGACATGCGGTCCAAGACCTTATTGATAATGACACTTTACCATTAATGATGGTAAAACGTGCCCCGAATAACAATAAGAATCCTCTCACATCTCACGAGGAGTCCATTTTCACTATATCCGATGTCGACCTAGGTTACGATCCCACTTTACTTACTGAACCTGTATCACCGCATGGCCACTTCAGCATTAACGGTATATGGGATAGTGATGAAGAGGATGCATGGGATGCACCCCTAAGGTTCGACGAAATTTACGATGACGCATGGCTTTCCGAACATGAGGTTTGGGAAGGCAAAGTCAACAACCTTACTAGGTCGGGTAGGTATTACGGAAAGAAAGACGGTCCATCCCAAACAAACGATAACCCGAAAGACAAGGGAAAGGAAGTAGTGACACAAGAACCACTCGATAACCCCTTGTTAAAACAATTAAAAAGAATGAAAGTCAACGTTACCATCTGGCAACTCTTACGTCGAGCTTGTAACTTTCTTGATGGAGGAAAGATGGCCCACCACGATCACAATTTCGAACAAGGACCTACCTAAAGAAGGTAGTAACCACAATAAGGCACTATACCCTAAGGTGACGTGTAATCAACATTACGTACCCATGGCACTCGTGGATAACGGGTCCACGGTCAATGTATGCGTACTTAGAACCTTAAAACAATTAGGCATTCAATATGACCTTGCATGAACATCGCAGGGCTTACGTGCCTATGATAATTCTAGGAGAAGTGCACTCGGCACCATCAGCATCAATGTCATTGTGGGTGTCATAGAAAAGTGAGTCACAATATACCCTCCACCTTCAACCTTTTCTTAAGATGACCTTGGCTCCATAGCATCAACGATGTCCCATCTACCGTTCACCAGAAAGTTAAGACGGTCGTAGAAGGGAAAGTCCTTGTGATTGAGCCCGACCAAATGAAGGTCAGCTTGTCCAAGACTCCCATCTTAAAATAGACCACGATGAAGAAGAGGAGGACTTTTCGGTTTTCAACCCCAAAATTAACGCCATTAAGGATGAATAAGTTCCATTTGACTTTGATCCTCATTCCAGCCTTCATGTTAACACCATCGCTTTGAAACAGGGCTATATGCCCGGGATGGGTTTAGGAAAGCATGCCTAGGACCTGAGTTCATTTTGGTGGGCACAATCCACGAACCTTAGGTTCGGCCTAGGCTACGCTCCCTCAATTCAAGAAATAAAAGAAATTTTGAGGGAGGCAAAAAGAAAGAGGACCATACGAGAAGGCATTCCCTTCGATATCCCCAAGCTCAATTATCCCCACACTGTAAACGGACAATTTGTTCAGGTAGTCGACAACTTCCATTATTACAAATGTCCCGAGCAACATTACCTAAAAGAAGAAGGCACATTAATCCCAAGATTCAAAATTTTCGAGGGTTGCAACCTTCTTGAAATTGAAGTCCCTAAGCTTCAGGACCAACTACCACTTGATTGGGCTCAACCGTTACCTCACAACGCATTCGGTCTCCTTTTAGGGAAAGAGAAGATCCAAGCATGAGAAAATGATGATGTAGTTCTAGCCATCCAGAACCAGGGATTCGAACTGATCAAACCCGCCACCGGGACAATCGAGGGATGGCTCCGGACTTGCAAGTGGACAACCTCTAACAAGCGCAAGTTCACCATCACCATAGGAGAAGGACCTATGTTCGATTCTAGTGACTCTGATTCTAGTTCTACCGATTCTGATTCTGATGCTAGTGTGGGACATTCTCCTCCCAAGAGATATAGGAAGCTAGGCTCCCCCACTCCCGAAGTGTATGATCCTTCCATTGATGTACTCTTTGACGATATAAATGAAATGAATGATGATTCCTCTTACTCCTTGGATTTGTTTTGACACTAATGAATCTTTTGACAATATATCACTTATGCAGGCCATGCTCGAGCATGAACAAAAAACTTCGATAATCGAAGAAACCGAAATGATTAACTTGGGAACTAACGGTAAACAGCGAGAGGTTAAAATTTGTCTAACTCTAACTCCAAATGAAAGATCTGACATAATGAGCCTCTTAAAGGAATTTATAGATGTATTTGCATGGTCTTATAAGGACGTGCCGGGAATTGATCGATCCATCGCCGAGCACAAAATCCCGCTTTTCTTCAACGCGAAACCTATTAGGCAAAAACATTGAAGAATAAAACCTAAGTGGGCCTTAAAGATAAAGGAAGAGGAAGAAAACTAACTCGACGTTGGGTTAATTGTGGTGGCTGATAACCCCGAATGGGTAGCCAACATCGTGCCCGTCCCGATAAAGGATGGACAAGTACGGATGTGTGTAGATTTTCGAGATTTGAACAAAGCTTGTCCCAAGGACAATTTTCCCTTACCCCATATCGATGTCCTAGTCGACAATACCGCAGATCACGAACTCTTATCTTTCATGGAAGGGTATGCGGAATATAACCAAATCCTCATGGCTGAAGAAGATATGATAAAAATGACCTTCAAAACCCAATGGGGAACATACTGCTATCGTGTCATGCATTTCGGGTTGATAAACACTGGGGCAACTTACCAACGGACAGCACAAACCCTTCAACATGACATGATGCATAAGGAGGTCGAAGTATAAGTGGATGATATGATCGTCAAGTCTGGCAGCCGAGAAGGGCATATACCCAATCTTTGAAAATTCTTCGAAAGATTGAGGAAATATTATATGAGACTGAACCCATAAAAATGTGCATTTGGCGTCACATCCGGGAAACTCTTAGGCCTCATAGTCAGTTCTAGGGGAATCGAGATTGATCCTTCAAAGATCAAAGAAATAATCAAAATACCATCTCCGAAAATGGAAAAAGAAATATGAGGTTTCCTAGGAAGACTTCAGTATGTAGTCGATTGATAAACAAATTGACTATTACATTTGAACCTATATTCAAAAAGCAAAAGAAAACTGTCAAGATCGAATGGGACGACCAATGCCAGAAGGCATTCGACAAAATAAAACGATACTTGTCCAATACACGAATATTGGTCCCGCCGACACCGGGCGTACTGCTCATATTATACCTAACGGTTACAGAAACCGTGATAGGGGCCATGTTACCCCAAGAGGTCGATAAGAAAGAAAAAGCAGTATACTACTTGAGTAAGAAATTCCTCAAGTATGAGACGCGTTATTCCACTTTAGAAAAAACGTGTTTATCCACAGTATGGGCAACCCAAAAACTGAGACGTTATATGCTCAATCATAAAGTGAACATAAGGTCTCGGGAAGACCCATTGAAGCACATCTTTCAAAAACCTATACTCACCGGAAGGATAGCTCGCTGGACTGTCATGCTATCCGAGTTTGGCCTCAAATATGAGAACATGAAAAGCATCAAAGGGCATGCCATTTCCAAATATTTGGCTGACCACCCCGTAAAAATCAACAAAATGGGGAAAAGTGTTAATTTCTTAATGAGCACATCATGACGGCGGATACCGAGACTTGGCTCATGTACTTCGACGAGGCATTAAACCAAAGGGGCTATGCCGTAGGAGTATTGTCAGTCTCACAAGATGGGGCACACACCCCATTATCAGTAAAAGTCAACTTTGAAGTCACTAACAATGCTGCGGAGTATGAGGCTTGCATTGTTGGATTACAAGTCACGATAGCCATAAGGATTAGAATCCTTAGGGTGTATGGAGATTCAACACTACTCATAAATTGAATCTCAAAAAAGTGGAAAGTTAAATATGAGAGCTTGGCCTTTTACCAAGCCCATTTAGAAAAGATAGCCGAAAACTTTTTCGAAATCGACTATACCTACCTTCCGAGAGAAGAAAACCAATTTGCGGACGCTCTTGCCAAGCTGGCATCCATGATCACTATCCCTCTCAAAATCAAATTGATGCTCATATACATTGAAAGGATGGGAGAACCTATTCACCATTACACCTTAAAAGTGGATACTTTAGAGAAAATTGCATGGTATACCGACATCCTAAATTACAAATTGAGCGAAGAGTATCCCCCTGGGTGTGATGACCCAAGGGTACAAAGGGCCATTTGCCTTCTCGCCGCATAATTTGTGGTGCACCAAGACACATTATACAAGAAAACCCCATATGGAGTTAGCCTTCTATGCATTGACGAAGAGCAAGCGAAACAAATAATGGGTGAAGTGCATAAGGATTATGCAGCTCACATATGAATGGACGCACACTTGCGAAGAAAGTAATAAGGCAAGGTTGCTAATGGACTACAATGGAAAATGATTGTAGCCAATATGTACAACGATACACGCGATGCCAAACTCATGCAAGTTTACAACACATGCCGCCTTAAACACTCTATGGTTGACTTCCCCATGGCCTTTCTCAACATGGGGAATCGATATTATTCGAAAGATAAGCCCCACAGGCACAGGCATACATGATTACATCCTTGTTGCCATCGAATACTTTACAAAATGGGTCGAAGCAACATCCTACTCGAAGTTAACTTCCAAACAAGTTGCGAATTAGTGATCATGGATCCAATTTCAAAAAAGAAACCACTGATATGGAGTCCCACACGAGGTAATTAGTGATCATGGATCCCATTTCACAAAGGAAACCACTGATCTCATGCAAGAATACCAGATACAACATCGTAGGTAATCACCGTATAGTCCACAAACCAATGGCGTTGTTGAGGCCGCCAATAACAATTTCCATACCATTCTCCAAAAGATGAGCAAAATGTACAAAGATTGGCCTAACAAACTTCCGTTTGCACTTTGGGGATATAGGAGTACCATGCGAACATCCTAAAGCACTACGCCTTATGCACTTGTTTACGTTATGGATGGAGTCCTTCCCATTGAGGTTGAGATACCTTCCCTTAGGGCAGTTTTAGAGAGCGATACTCCCGAGGCCGACTGGGTAAGAGAAAGATACGAACATTTAGCCCTATTAGATGAAAGGAACCTAAATGCCTTACACAATGTTCAAATGTATCAAAGAAAAGTGGCTCGTGCCTTCAATAAAAAGGTACGACCACGATCATTAAAAGAAGGGGACTTGGTTTTAAAAGACAGCCGAGCACCTATATGAGACCCATGTGGCAAGTTAAGCCCTAATTGGTCGGGACCATACATCATCAAGAAAATCCTTTCCGGAGGAGAGGTCTTATTCAAGGATCTAGATGGATTAGAGTTTTCACAACGAACCAATTTAGACAAATTAAAGAAATTTTACGCGTAATTTTCAAGTCTAATAATCGTTTAATGCCCATATATTATCCAAGATAATATTATGCAAGCAAAATACAAAACAAAACGAAATCCTTAATCGTCTTGTACTATGTTCGGCCTTATTCCAATTCGGATAAGTAGGAAACCAGCGAGGGCCCGGCCTAAATCAAAAAAAAAAGAATCAATCAACATCATTCAGATCTCTTTATTTGAACTACGTTCGGCCTGATTCCCATTCGGATACGTAGGTAACCCGCAAGGGCCCGACTCATTCAAAAAATAAAATGAATACTTCTCTTTCCATGAGAATGATACATTCGCAGAATGTACTATGCTCAACACTATGCCCATAGTGTAAATTCAAAGTCCCTATTATTCTTTGCGCTATCCCCATAGTAGAAACCGTTGGGCTTTGGTTCATTTTGGCTTCAAGTTATCACAGATAATTTGGACCGACTTGAAACATAAATGATTTTGGAAAAGACATTCTCTTTTGGAAATTATAAAGATTGATTGTAGAATTGTCATAGAGCATAAATGATATAATTTATTGAGTTTTCAATATTCATTTAAACCTTAGTGAGTTTTTCTTTTTCTTTCGGAAAAAGACGTTCGCCTATTTCCAGAAAATACCAAAAAAAAAATGGAAAAGAGAAGGACACTCTACGCCAAAAAAAAAATGCAAGGAAGAAACAGGGCTTAGGCCCAGCGAATATGATCATATTCGCTAGGCGCCCAGTGATTTGCCCCATATTCGCCGGCCCCTCAGTGAAATTTTTATAATCGCTAGGAACCAACCTTTGCGCTCCAATCAGAATGCATTTTGGTTCCAAAAGTGCAAAAAACAGAAAAGTGATGCAAAGATTTGATGCAAAATCAAAACAATAAACAAACAAGAGATGATATAAGATTGATTTTTATTGATTCATTGATTCATAAGTCCAATTACAAGAATGTTTAATGATAAAAACAATTCCTAGAGTGGGAATCAAAAAAAATACATCATTCAAAATCTTAGCTAAGGACCTATGCGCTACTCCTCCTTGTCCTTGGGAGGACGACGATCCTTTGGGGGAGCCGCACTCGTGCTCACTTCATCCTTGCAACGCAAACCAAGGTGCATCTTCTTCCTCCTCTTGGGAGGTGCCTTATCCACAGGACGAGCCTTTGGAGCTGAGGGCCTCGCCTTCATTTTATTCTTTGGTGGCGGATGAGGCTTCTTCTTAGGTTGGCTAGGCGACGGTGCTTGCTTCTTAAATACTTGCCTCTCACTCTCCCTATACTCCTTGCGCTTGTTCAGATCGCTGGAGATCATCCATGCAATGTAATAACCTGTCACGAATGCTGACAAGGGCTTGTGGGGCACTACCCAACGTGGGCACTCTTTCAAATAGTTACCCCATATTTCCAATAGCGTAACACTCAATTTTACATCATATTGGACAATGGTATCTAGCCTAGGGATACGTTGGGCTAGACCATGTTGACGCATGATCCAAGTGGGGTAAAATGTCAAAAGGTGGGTAAGGCTCACTACCCGACTATGTGGTATCTCCTCCACGTATCCCACCATGGTGGTAAGATGCCACCACGGGACATACCAATGGACAATTGGGTTCCCTCCTAAGTGGATCATCCATTCGCCAAGGGCCTCCTTCTCATATAGGCATTGGCGAAACGAGAATTTCTTGGGCGTATAGGCAATGAGAGCATCCGGTTTCTTCACCAACCAAAGATGCTCAAAAAGCCAAATCTACAAGGAAAGAAAAAAAAAAGGATCCATGATCATTCGAAAAAAAAAAAAAAACAAACATGAAAAAAAAAATAGAAGAGAAAAAGAATGAGGCATTAATACTCACTTGGAGGAGCAAATGGCTTCCCGAGAAGTCGCCATCCTCTTCATGCACTAGGCGGTCAAAGCAATCAAGAGTTTCTCCCACGACAAGATCCATTGGACTACATCCTTCCGCCATCATTTTGACGATGTGTAGAAGAGAAATACGTGCCATCTTACTATTTCCCACGAAAAGGAAGTGGCAAAGAAGACATAAGACAAAGGCCCGTCGATGCAAGGTCCTCGCTCTACTATCATTGTCCAAGGGAGGAGGAGAGAAGTGCTCAATCACCTTAAGCAAATTGACTTGGTCTCCGTCAAGGATATGTCTCGCTCTCTCATGCTTAAGAACCAAATAGTCCTCATACAAGCATTCGAAATTATCACTCAACATGGGAAATGCCATGTTGATGTTTGGGGGAATTCCCAAAATTGTGGAAAATTCCTCCACAAAGGGGCACAACTCTGATGGACTCCCTCAATAGATCCAAAATCTCTGACTTGGTCCCTCCTACGCGATAGACATAAAAGTCGGGCATCCAAAACCTGATGGACGCCCTCAATAGAACCCAAACAAGATTTACTTGTTTGAGGGTGAAGAATATCGTGAGGTTGAAGATGTTCAAGCGTTGTCATCCCTCCATGGATGGCGTTCATGCAACTATCAAAGGACTTTTAAAAGTAATTGGCCATAGGTTCGGGTTGTATTTTGAGCTTAAAAGAATTGAGAAATGAAAAAATTTAAGAATTTTCGAAGTCTGAGTGCAGTATTCTGCCATGTACAACCACCATTTTATAGCTACATATGCATAGACGCTCGCAAAAGGAAAATGAAGCATCATGCGTGGGACAAGACCCAACGAATATGGACATATTCGCTGAGCCGCCCAACGATTTTCATCATAATAGATGAAAGCCCAGCGATTTCCTTCATATTCGCTGGCCTCCAAATGATTTTTTATCATACTCGCTAGCCGCCGAACGTTATATTTAAGTGATCAATTACTCAACTAGAGTTAATTCGGGCTTAGGACTTAATTTTATGTTTTCGCCTTTAATCCTTTGCTCCCCTTCGTATCCGTTCGATGTACGTACATGTTTTAGAAATTTTTCGAATCTTCTTCTTTACATAATATACGCACATACACCTTTTAGAATTAATTTGAATTTTTCTCTAAATTTAGATCTTGGATATAACAATATTTCTCTAAAATAAAATATATTCTCATGTGATAACAGTTTCTAAATTTATTTGTGTCACAATTTTAAAATCTTGACATTTACGCAAGGTTGTCTAACATCTATTTATATTACGAAATTAAAAGTTTACATACATATGTATTGTTACAAATGGATAATGAATTCGAATGATATGATGTACATATATAATTTATTATTTATTTTAAGAAGGTTTTTATGTGTGTATGAATAAAATAAAAAGTAAAAAATTGTG
>ONZA01018810.1:2826-13372 GCA_900322205.1 Kewa caespitosa
GCACAAGAACACAACTTGTTGGGCGACGAAAATTTTCGTCACCTTAGACCGTTTTGGGCGACGAAATTATTTTTGAAGCCGTAATTCGACGCCAAATACCATTTTTCTTGTAGTGGTTTTTCCCTCAATTTTCCTCCTTGTTTCACTGGTGGCTTTTACTCTTGGTGGGGAATAAAATGATGAACTATGTCAATGATTATGATTTTTAGGTATGGCTAGTGATTCGTGATGACAACTTTCTGATCAAGAAAATCTGACAAAATTGGAAAAATAGTTGATAAGCCTTAGACTAATAAGTGGAGTAATCTAGATAAGGTAGAGAAGAACTTCATAGCTATGACAATCCTTCAAAGTGCTCTTGGTCCAGATTAGTTCAATAGAGTAGCAATGTACATAGCACAACAAAAGAAATTCAGAAAGCTTTATGTATCTGGCACGAAGGCACTACTTAGACAAGAATAGAAATATCAAGATACTAACCAGGAGGTATGATAATATTAAGCTTTAACAAGGAGAATCAATCCAATAGATGGAATCTGGATTCAACAGTATCAGCAACAAATCCTTGGGTGAACCCTATGATTCCAAGGAATTACGAAGATTTCAAGAAATGTGGCTGGAGACCTATTAGAGTTTCAATACAAGATGCTCAAGATGTGGAGACAATATCTGTAAATAAGAAAGTTGGATCGATAAGGACCTATGAAATAGATTTGGTTGAATATTTCGTGGAGGAAAAATAAAGGGGATTGCACTACTAGCCGCAAACGATTGAATTGTTGAAGATGAAGGAATGACTGATTTTGAGATTGGTTTTCTAGCCACAAGGATTAGCAACGAGTTCTAAAGAAGTAACAAGATACTGTAGGGGGCAAAAGGCCAAACTCATATGAAAGACACTTCAAATGATGGGTGCTCCAAATGTGATGATCCAACTCTCTAGCCTCACAACTATCTGTTATGGAGGAAAGAACAACCAAAATAGTACCTAAGGTGGAAGGCTTCCGAATAGTCATGTTAATTAAAAAATTTAGGTGAAGTTAATGATGGTGAAGAAGATGACATCCCACAGAGAGAAGCAAGCTAATGTCTAACAGATAGATTTGATTCAAAGCCTAATGATGATGGAGAGATAAGTTTGCTTGAATTTAAGGGTATGTTGAATAATCTACCTGCAATTAAACTTAATCAAAATATCAACATAATCTTTGATAAGTTTAAGGTTGCATGAGCCCAAAATGATGCTCTATTCAATGAACGCGGAAGTTTGAAAATTGACTTTCAAGCCTTAGAAAAAATGAGTGATAATTCGGAAGCTAAGAGACAAGCTGACCACGCGCGTATGTTCGACTCCAAATTGCAAGGAGTTTTATACCTTCGACAAGGCTGTGGACTGCGTCGTGGTGCCCTTCAAGGCAAGCTCTGTGCACGAGTGGAAAGACTCATTCTACTACCTCAAGAGGAAGGTAGGCTCTTGGGATGTGCCGGTGTGGAACTCTAGGCTGCCACGTCATCGGCAATATCGGAAGGCAACCCACTTGCCATTGTCGGAAGCTGACCTCAGGGTGTTGAAGTATTTCAAGCACGAGGGTCTGTTCACTACGCCCCCGAGCAATAAGCCTGTGAAGCGTCCAGTGTGGTGGCAGCCATCGTCAGACTGGTTGATCAACAGCACCTTCATGACCTACATGGGGCTCATGAGGGGGGATGCTGGTAGATCTCTTTATCTCGGACCCTCACCTTATTTCGTTTCATTTTCTATGTGCGAACTCTTATTTTGCAGTTGTTGCCGAGGCCAAGCTGATGGAGAAAGGCGACGTCGGGAAGGATATGATGGGGAAGTCGGCTCTGGCGGAGTCGAAAGCTCCGATGTACCGCTAGCTTCAGCTCGACTTGGCAAAGAAGGCCGAGAGGAAGGCCGAGAAGAAGGTATGTCATCTGACCTCACTCATATTTTACTTCGCCTTTGGTACTTGCGTCCTAACCCCCCCCCCCTTTTTAGCATGATTGGGCTTCTTCTTTCAGTGCGAAGACTAGACTGACCCCAAGGGTCGTCTCCATGCCCCAGTGGGTGGCTGCTTCACCGTCTTCGTAGGGCATCATGGTTGCAACGGCGGCCCCGAATGTGATGGGCGTCGACCCCATGAAGCAATGGGAGGACGCCGAGACCGGTATCGACATCCTCAGCGTCAACCGTCATGGTGTCCTTAAAGAGAAGTAGGGCATGCTGCCGTCGAAGAAGAGGAGTCGGTCTGATGCCTCAACTACTCAGCCTCCCCACCCAGAGAAGTCAAATAGGAGGAAGGAGAAGGAGCCGGCCGACGATAACATACCGGTGTCCATGCTGGTGGATTCACCGGGTCGGGACAATGCCCCAGACCTGATTGCCTTCAAGCCCTATTTTACGATGGCCAAGAAGGATCATCTTGCTCTTGTGGAGAATGAGATGGAATGCCTCGTCTCGGAATCGGACCTCCGCTCCCTCCAGAAGAACCGTGGTTGGGCTAGGCATGAGTTTCTCAGGTCGGTCCACAAGGTGAGCACTTTTTCTTTTCCTTTGGTGTCGTCATCTCTTGTTTTTCTTGCTCTTCTAACTTGTTTGTTTTGTTGTTTTTTCAACAATATCTGATGACCTGGTACTTTGACCTCATCATGAAGCAACAGGCAAGAACATCGACGAGTTGACAAAGTTGATGGACCAGGTATGGGGCAAGGCCAAGAAGGGCGTGGATGCTGAAGTTCGGAGTGCAACGTCGGATCTTACCTCTGTGTTGGCCAGGGTGAAGAAGGTGCTAGAGGGAAAGATCTCCAAGCTAGACAAGGCTCAGGTCAAAGTCGAGGAGCTCGAGCTGAAGCTGGCCACCAGGAACACCGACGTGGCTGAGTTGCAGCAGTGCCTTGAGAGCCAGCCTGACAAGCTGAAAGAGATTTGGGGTCAAGTTGTGAAGAACGTCCTTGGAGCTGAGGACACCTACGACGCCATCACAACCGAGGAGGCTGTTCTACGTTTGCCTCAGGACACTCAGAAAGCCACTCGGGAGAAGTTGGCGGACCTTCTTGACTATGACCCCTTCAAGGATTTCAAGCCGGTGGCCGCCAACGCCATGCCCGACGAGCAGATGGATAGTTGAGGGTTTTTCTTTTTCTTTTTGGACCTGCGAGCCCATTCTTGTCCGACTTCAAACAATGCCTTATTGGCGCTTTTGTAATATAATATTTGGTTTTATCTCGCACTTGATTTTTAACTTAGCTTACTTTGCCTTGCTTATCTTTGTTCTTTGCCTTAAGCGTGTCGTCGTAATACAACGTCGTCCATCTATTCTTGTTGCCCCCATTAAGGGAAGCAACAAATAATTTGAACGAGATGCCCCCAATTCATTGTTGTCTTCCGGGTTAGGGAGGGTGGGATAACTAAACTTGGTCAGTTCCCTGATAAACTTGTATCGACCCAGTTAATTCGATGATGAACTAACAATAATATCGATCGACAAGAGGGTAGTTGTAATAGATTTTATTCTTGGCTATTGAGGGGAACCGACCCCAGGTAGTCTCGTGGTGAACTACCATCATCTTGGTTGTTTGGGGGAACCAACCCCACAAAAATCTATTACATCGACTCTAGGATGAGTCAACCAAAAGCAACATAAGCTATAACCCCATGACGGACTTGTAATTATTACATAACTTTAAGGAGGTCAACTCCATTCTAACTTCCAGGTCGAGTTAGAATTTCCAACCACGACTCCGTGGTGAGCTTGTTTGACCATTATCCCAGGGTGGACGAGGTCGTACATTCTCCATGATCAGAACATCAGACGTAGAAGTTTTTGAAATTGTTGATGTTCCAAGTTCTCTCAATTTTTCTCCCCGTCAGGTCTTTCCACCGGTATGTTCCAGGTCGGACCACTTCTGTGATGACATAGGGACCCTACCTATTCGGGGGGAGTTTTTCGTCTTTATTCTGTCTTCCGATGGATTCCATCTTCCTGTTAACGAGATTGCCAATGCGGAAATTCTTGGTTTTTACCCTCTTGTTATAAGCCTTGGTCATGCGTTGTTTGTACACGGCCATGCGGAGCAAAGCATCACCTCGGACTTCAGGAAGAAGGTCCAGGTTAAGCCGTAGTTTCCGCTGATTTTCTTCCTCGCTGTACCCTTTGACTCATGGACTTTCTAGAGTCAGCTCAATTGGGAGCACGGTGTCACTGCCATAGACCAACATGAAGGGCCTCTCTCCAGTTTCTTCTTTCTCTGTGGTTCGAAGTGACCACAGTACTTCATAGAGTTTGTCATCCCACAAACCCTTTTCCCCATCTAATT
This sequence comes from Kewa caespitosa, assembly GCA_900322205.1. Lineage (NCBI taxonomy): Eukaryota > Viridiplantae > Streptophyta > Magnoliopsida > Caryophyllales > Kewaceae > Kewa > Kewa caespitosa. The sequence continues at coordinate 7,147 of ONZA01018810.1, forward strand.
TCCTCTTCAAACCGTTGATAGTGGTCTTGTTGGTGGATTCCACCTGACCGTTGCATTGAGGCCTTGCCACCGCGGTGAAACGAGCTTGTGTCCCCAAGTCAGCTAACCATCACGTGACCTGGGGGTGTCGAACTGACGCTCATTATCGAACACAATGCCCCTGGGTGTGCCAAAGCGAGATAAGATGTTATCTTTGATGAACTTCTTCACTTTGGCCACTGAAATGTTGCAGACTGGCTTCGCTTCAACCCACTTGGTGAAGTAATCCACAGCTACAATGCCAAACTTCACTTGGCCGGGAGCTAGTGGAAATGGTCCCAGTATGTCCATCCCCCATAGGCTAAAGAGAAGAGGTTCTAGGATCGGAGTAAGCTCAATGGAAGGCATTCTTGACATCAGGGAATGATACTGGCACTTGGCGCATGTTGTTACCAGGCCGGCTGCGTCTTCAAAAATGGTGGGCCAATAGAATCCAGCATGGAAGACCTTGGACGTGATGGCGCGTCCGCCATGGTGAGCTCCACATACGCCTTCATGGAGGTCGATCAGGATTTCTTTTCCCTAGGGTCGGGAAACACACTTCTGGAGGGGAGAGGAATATGACCTTTCTAGGAGCTCCCTGTCTCTATAGAGAAACCACCGAGACTTTGATTGAAGTCGCTTTGCTTCTTTTTCGTCATTTGACAGTAAACAATCTCTTAGCCACGCCGTCAGTGGCATCATCTAGTCATCACTTCGGTCGAGGATGGTGACTTCTATTGCCATCTTGGTTTCAATACTTCTCTCACTCAGTTCTTCCCAAAAAAATGTTTTTAGGGAAGCCCGATATCGCCGAACTAGCAAGTATTGCTAGTGCGTCGGCATGGTGGTTTTCGGATCGGGGAACGTGGATTACGTTCACCTCTTCAAACTTTATCAGCTCGGCCCTCACTTTTTGGAGGTAGGTTTTCATACTCCCCTCTCTCGCCTCGTATTCACCAGTGATCTATGATACTACGAGGTGAGAGTCCATCTTAACTTCGAGCTTTTTTGCTTCGGCAGATTTGGCTAACTGCAGTCCCTCTAGGAGTGCCTCATATTCGTCTTCATTGTTAGATGCTTGAAACTTGAACCTGATCGCATATTTGAACAAGTCTCCTTTAGATGATAGCACGGTGACGCCGGTGCCACTTTCAATCTTGCGAGAAGATCCATCAACAAACATTTTCCAACTCTCCCTCCAGTTGAGGGGTTGGGCCGCTAAAGGAGTCATCTCAGTCACGAAGTCGGCCCTGGCTTGGCCCTTGATAGCCCGTCTAGGTTCATACATGATGTCATAGTCGGTCAGCTTGTGGGCCCATACTTGTGCTCTGCCAGCGGATTCAAATTGACCCAAAATCGTTTTTAGGGGTTGGTTAGTCAAGACATCGATCGGATGCGATGAGAAATACGGTCTCATCTTTCGAGACGTGATCACCAGACCGAGAGCAAACTCTTCTGCAAAGGAATATCGGAACTTGGCACCCGTCAAGGCATGGCTGGTAAAGTACACTGGAGTCTGGACCTTGTCCTGTTCTTTTATCAGTACGGACGCGACAACTTGGTCTAAAACGGCCAAGTACACGAAAAGGGGTTCACCGGGTGCAGGGGAAGATATCCTGGGCAAGTGACCGAGGTAGCTCTTTGATTTTTCAAAATCTTCTTTTTCTTCCAAACCCCAATTTGACCTCATTCCTTTCCTGAGCGTGGCAAAGAACGATGCGAACTTATCTACCACCTGCAGACGAATCAGTTCAGAGCGGCAATGCACCCGGTTAGCTTCTAAACGTCATTGACACACGACAGCGGTTGCATTTTGAGGATCGCTTGAAATTTATCGGGATTGGCACCGATCCCTCTGTGATTCACTACAAAGCCTAAACATTTTCCACCTCGGAGGCCGAAGACACATTTCTTGGGGTTTAGTTTCATTTTGTACCCCCTCAACGTCTAGAACTTCTCCCTCAGATCGGTGACGTGGTTGCTTTCTAATTGGCTCTTGGTGATGAGGTTGTCGACGTAAAGCTCCAAGTTACGACCTATGTGATGCCGGAAAACTTTCTTCACCAATCTCTGGAAGGTTGCCTCGGAGTTTTTCAGCCCAAACGGCATCATTGTATAGCAGAAGACCCCGTCGTCAGTAATGAAGGTGGTGGAACTCTAATCCTTCTTCCTCATGAAGACCTGATGGTAACCAGAGAAAGCATCGATGAAGCTCAAAAGTTCGTGGCTCGTTGTGGAGTCAACGAGCTAATCTATCCGTGGTAAGGGGAAGTCATCTTTTTTGCATACTTTATTGACGTCGGTGTAGTCGACGCACATCCTCCCGGACCCATTGTGTTTTTTGACTAGCACGACGTTGGCTAGCCACCTCGGATAAATGCATTCCTTTATAAACTCTGCTTCTAATAGCTTTTTCACCTCGGCGGAGGCAGCTTTGCTCCTTTCCTCTCCGAGGTGTTGGCGTTTTTGCTTCACCGGCTTTGTTTTGGGGTTCATGCCTAATTTGTGTTTGATAAGTGTAGGATCTATCCCCGGCATTTCCTCCGAGCCAAACACGAAAACATCGTGGAACTCACACAGGAGTTCAGTCAAGTCCGTTTTGAGCTTCTCATCTAGCTCGGCTCCCAAATAGGTGACCCTTTCCGGTCGCGTCGGGTCCCGGACGGCCTCGAATTTCTCTCCTATTGGTTCAGCACGTACGGGTTCCTTCATGAGGTTGGGATAATCTGGTCCCGACCTCTCCAACATGAAGCATTAACGCCCTTTCCTTTTTCTGCCTCATTTTCCTTCTACCGGCATGGCAGAGTTACTCGGCCCTGCCTCTTCTTTCTTTGCTTTCTTAAGCTTGGGCTCCTTCACCTCATCCAGGATGACAAGTTTTTGCTCCCCGTCCGTGATGATGGGGTCAGCTACTCCACCTAGGGCGATGGAGGGCTTGTTTAAGCACTTTATATAGTATTGTCGAGCTGATTTCTGATCACCCAAAAGTATTCCCACCTCACCGTCGTCATTGTAATACTTAATTGTCAAGATTGGCATCATTACGTTTGCGTTGATGGCAATGAGGGTGGGCCGTCCTATTATGATATTATAGGACATGGGAATATCGACGACTAGGAATTCTACGACGAGGTGTCGTGCAAAATTTTTCAGTCCTAGCCGGACTGGTAGTTGTACCGACCCAATTGTGTCTACTTCATTCCCACCAAGTACGAACACAGGGTAGCTCAACGGCACGATTTTCTTGGTATCGTATCCCAACTCGGTTAAGCAATATGACGTAATGACGTCGACAGAATTGCCGGTGTCTATCAAAGTTCACTTAACCAAGGTGTTGGATACCTTGATTTCAAATACCATCAGGTCGTCGTGGGGGTATTTCAGCTCCCTCGCGTCGGACTCATTGAACGTAATAGGCTTCCCAAACTTGGGAGCCTTCTCGACCAGCATGGTCTTACCGAGAGATCGGAGGTGTGCCTTTCTGGCCTTCGACGTCACTCCTCCACAAGCAGAGCCACCAGATATAAGTGAAACCACTTTGCATTCTATGGCCTCTGAATCATACGTATTATCCGAGCTGCTTGCCCCCTAGCTCTGCGATGTGGAGGTGCGGTTTTTATCCTTGAGGAAAGAGTTGATCTTTCCATCCTTGGCCAGTTTTGCCAAGTGTCTCCCCAGTTCACGGCAGTACCGAGTTGAGTGCCCATTGTCACAGTAATAATGACATAAGTAGTAACCCACGGCATCGGCTTCCCGCATCGGCCTGACCTTTGGGAGGAGGCTTTGGTCCATCTTGGCAAAGACGGCCTCTTGATTGCAGTTTAGGATTTTCTTCACCTCAGGACTTTCAGGGGCCTTGTAGGGCGGTTTGCCCCTGCCATCACATCCTCCACCTCGTCATCCACCACGACCACCCCGGTTGCCTTTGAACTGTGGCTTCTCCACATTCAGTATTTCGTGTCGACGCCGATCTCATCGTTCGTGATGAGGTGGCTTACCTTTGCTCAGGGCACTGCCCTTGCTACCGCTAATGAGGTTGCAGCTGGAGAGCTCCCACGACGCTGTTATTTGCATGGCGATGTCTCGGGCTTCATTGAAGAGCATGTCTGGATTGCTTTTCTTCCTTCTATTTAGCTCAATCTTCATCTCGGTCCATCTAGTAGATCGTTGATAAACGCACAGCATGCAATTTTCTGGTCTAGGTTCTCAATTTCTAGACATTGGTCAGCAAACCTCTGGACGTACTTTTTGGCGTGGTCGTCGTGCCATTGTTTCACTTTGATCAAATACTCAACGGTTTTACTTTCTCACTCATTAGTAGCGAAATAACTACTGAAGAGTTTGGTGAGCTGTTTGAAGCAATAGATGCTTCCATGGGCGAGCGAGTTGAGCCACTTGAGAGCTAGGCCCTCCAAAGTGCCAACAAAGAAATGACACAGCACTGCCTCGATTCGGTTGTGTGTCATCATGGCGGCATCATACGCCATGAGGTGCTCGGTCGGTGGGGTGGTGCCATTGTACTTCTTTATCTTACCGAGCTTGACGTCCTGGGGAACCGGCTGATTCATGATAACGTCGGCATATGGGGACTGTGTGGTCAGTTCTGTTTGTACACCCATGGTGGTGTACTCCGACAATTTTCCAAGATGGGATGGGAAGTATGGCTTAAAAGTGATCCCCCCCAGTCGTCTTTCTTCTTCTTTTTGGCGTATGAACTGATGGAGATCAGGAGGCAACTCCCCCGTTTGGACAGTATCAGTTCACTTACAGCTATTCAGGAACTTCCGTAAATCAAAGTTTGGGTGCTCCATGTTGTAAGAGTGGTGCTTTCCAGAGTCTTCAAGTTCCCTTCCCCTGGAGGCGTGAGTACCTTGGGGAAGGTTGATGTGAGGTCGGGGGCCGTCCTTCATGGAGCAGCTCGAGCTTTCCCAACTTGATATGCTAAAAGGTCGGGAGTTCATGACCTGTGTAGGAATGGACCTAGAGGGGACCAGGCTACGCTACCGTCCTCCTTCCTTTTTGAGCAAGGCTTTCAGTTCAGCCTTCATTTCAGCCTATGCCTCACATCTGATACGACGGATAAGTTGTTCGAGATCCACGTCATCGGCGTCATTCTGTGGTGCGGCGACGTGAGATTCAGCATGGTCACTCTGAGAGGACATGGTTGTTCTTAGTGGCGAAGGTGTGGGAATGTGTTTATCGCTCCTCAATCTCATACAAAATCGTCTCACTCCCCACAGACGGCGCAAAATGTTGTAGGTTTTTTCTGTAGTGAGCCCTCAAATTGTCAAAAGGGGGTGATTCGTATCGAATTGAAAAGATGAGAACGAAAGAGTTGAAGTCAGGCTTTCACGTCATCAACCTACAAGAAATAGCAAACGTGAACTGCCCCCCGGGTGGCTCTGGGGAACTATCCTCCGATGCTTAAGTCAGTACGTGATTACTGTAAGCAAAGTGACAGGCTGAAGTGAGAAGGCAAGAGGGCACTATTGCTCCGAGGTGAACAGAATAGTGTCTTGCCCAAATGATCAGAGAATGAGTGTATACCTTTTCTAGGGAGCCCAAGGGTCCTTTATATAGGGGCCTTCGGAAACGTGAGGCCAATCAGGACTTGACACGTCAGCCCTAAGGAGCGTGAATCGCGGGAAGCTTGGGCATTAAGCCTCCAGGCTTGGGCCCAGTTAGGCAACGTAAGGCCAGGTCCATGACGATCTAACATATCACGTTGGTAGCCTCTCATGTCGGGGACGGGTCTGGTCGTGCTTGGGAACAACCCTAGGTCAGAAGACCTCGTGACGACGTCGATTTTCAGCAATGTCGGAATGGGCTCAACAACCACCATTAGTAGTAGTCACTCCACCATTCCAAAAGCTCAAAAAGAAGAAAGATCAAATGGCCAAAAAAGGCAAACAAAGTTAGTAATTGATCATGGAGAAAAGTGGATGGAAATGACAAAATGGATATCAAAGATGAGTTAGAAATGATACTACCTCTTTGGTTAAAGTCTTGAAGATGATGAGCACTTGACCTTCAATGGAATAGCTTACTTACTCCACTAAGTACCCTTAGCCAAGTCCCACTTGGTGTTAGGGTGAAAGCGAAAAGAAACTTGAGAGGATTATTAGCCTTAAACACATTTTATTTTTGGTGATTAGGGCTTAATCCCTCTAATTATGGACTAATTAGAGAGATTAGCCCTTAAGCC
>ONZA01018811.1:6864-17961 GCA_900322205.1 Kewa caespitosa
ATGACCTCCAAGATAGAACTAAGAGTGCTTAACCACTAGGAAAAGCCCATCTTACTTGCTCCTATTAGCAAGGTTTTTATACTTAAACCTGAAACTGCTAGAAATAAATATAAAAAACTGCCCAAAATGGAAAGTCGGTTCCTTCCCTCTTCTTAAGCACATCTTCCCCTCATTTCTCCTTAACCCCAACCGATGTCCTCCTCCTCTCTCCTTCCCCATTACTCTTTCTCTTTCTCCTGCATTAAAAACACCCCAAAAACCTCCATAAACACCACCAAATCAAGCTCCACCGCCGCCACTTTCCTCCCTCTATCACTTGGGCATAATTCTCTTACTCTTTCTCTCTTTTCTTATGTATTAGTTACTGATTTATAAAACTCCTTTTCAGTCTAATATCTACACCAACATGACTACAATTTACAAAGAAAACACCACCCCAAATCCCCCTTCACTTTAACCAATTTTAATCCCGTAAATTTCCTTTCATTTCCCTTATTTTTTGCCACAGTTTTGGGCCCAAGCTGCTGCCTTGACAAGCCCATGCACAGCCAGCCCCCTTGCCAGTTTGAAACACCACAGTAAAGGTGGTGGTCCGCCACCATCACCACCCGTGACCACCCTTAACTTGAAACACATAACTCTAGTGTTTTAAACTTAAAAGTGTTGAGTTTTATCAAGTATGTTCTAAAAAAAATGTTTAAATTTAATTATTGTTAGTAAAAATATTAATGATAAAATATTCTGTAATTATATTTAAGANNATTAGTTTTTTACAAGTGTATGTTATTTTTAGCATAGATGAATAAATTTACTAGTTCATCAATTATTGTCAATGTTAGATTTTTGTAATAGACTTCAGGAACTAGAAGCTTACTCAAGTTATACGCGTACTAGTACTCGAGGTAATAATACACCGCTATCTTTACGATGCCATGTCTATTATCTTGTACACGATGTGGAATTTGGTTTACTTGTGCTATGCATGTCTTGATGTATATGTGGGAAATGTTCATCGATTATCATGCATGTTGATTTTTTAAGCTTATGAATGACTTTGTATGATATGTGAGAGTATAATTGCATGTATGATCTAAATGAATTAGATGATGAAATTTACTGTTACTGTTATGCATGTTAACTTGTGGCCCGATTTAGAAAGTTTGTTACATTGAAGGATGAACTTATATGCCAAAAAAATTATTTTACACTTTTAAATTATTAGATGTGATATGGATTATGATATACTATGTATCATGTTGACTTAATGCTTGGATGAACTCGCTTATGTCTAAAGTGTATTAATTTTATGGATATGCCTAAAGTGCTAAAGTAAATTCAAGAAATGTCATGTTTTATTCGTCTCTTATAATGAAGAAAGATCATAGTGCTAGAAAATGGAGATTATGTTACAAATTTACTACTGTGATGGTGAAATATTGAATTTTATGCATTGATGTCTTAAGTAAAGGTTAATTTAACGATTGATTGATCCTCTCGAAAGTCGTCATGATCTTAAAGTTGTATATTTGTGCTTATGTGCTTCATGAGACAATAATGAAATGAATGTTATAAGCTCTTAAATACAAAGATCAATGGCAAGATAGCTACTAGGTGGAACTCCTAGTGGTGAAGAACGGCATCAAAGTTTATAAATAATGCATGGCCCGAATGAGCGTTTGCTACGGGGTCCGATGACTAATCATGCAAGGCCTGACTGAGCAACTTTTACAAGGTTCGGTGATAATGTTATATCGTCATCCCATAGTTACTCGACTCAGGATTGCCTACGGAGGAACCTATGGGGGTGTGCACAGTAGACCTAAAGTTTATGGCCATTAAGTAAAGGAAAGGAAAGGAAAGTTAGGGTGATGACCCTCATTAATGAAGTGGATGATTGAGCATTTCTATGGTCCACTGACGTTCTGTTCCCTCAAATAATGACTAAGTGTTGAATGTTAAGTGAAGAAACTTTATCGGTTCGAAAGTGGTTAATGCTTGACTTCCTCCTCATGTTTTGAATGTGTTATTGTATGATGTCTTGTATGTGCACGTTTGAGTTATGCACTATCATTTGTATGACCTTGTAATGGGTAACTCATTATTACTCAGCGTTTTTTGCTGACCCCGTTATGGCCTGTGGTGATTTTGATTAACTTTGGAGGAGGAGGTTCCTAGTGTGTTTTATGTCAGAGTATTTTGGGAATAAGTAGCGAGAATCATGATAATATGTGTAGAAGATGCTCAGCTATTCCTATATTACTCTATTACCATTAGTACCTAGATTAATATTAAGTAGTAGACCAAGACTTGATGTAGAACGGATGTAATTTTCTCAAAGATTTTGGATTCTATCTATTTATGGTTGCTTATGTCAAATGTTCACTTAGACCTTTATGGATGTGCTATTAGTTGTGGATCTTATAAGATTGTGTTTCTAACCTTGTATTTATTATTCATAGTAAGTACAGTGCTAACGCCTTTAATTTTCAAGTGTTGCTTCCGCAATTTAAAAAAAAATCAAAATAAGTTCCTTTTCCCACATTTCTAAAATGTTTAGAAAATTGGGGGCTTTACAAAGTGGTATCAGCGCCAGGTTAAGATTCTTAGGCATAAAAAAACAGAAATTATTAAGGACGAATCAATGAATTTAGGAAATCCGGAGCTAATACAAGATTAAGAAAAAGGAACTAATAAGCCGTGAGTGATGGGTAGAACATAGTGGGTCATTGCTTGATGTACTTAGCCAACAAGTACTTAATGAGTGTATGTTTGTTGTTTTTCTTGTGTGTAGAATGGAACGTCATAATCATCGCCTAAACTGTCTTATACGAGACGTGCCTTGCCCGTACAATCTACAAATGCAACCTAATGAAGTAGTTGAAGTGTTTATTGAAAGAGTGAGAAGGCATATGCAGTTTATACTATGAGACTCGAACCATATGCATGTAGATTCAAGAGACCTTATCACCAAGTGAATGATCTTATTAAATAATTATTTGATGTTGAAACTTGGTTTGAGATCAAGATAAAATATAAAAATATCTTTATGGAAGATTCCCCAAATGGTTCAAGGTTTAAATTTGGAGGAAGATGGATTCTTACATTTGACTATCTGGTGACTCTCTTACTTGATGCTTACACTGAGTACATGAACTAGCATCCACCCGAGCTAGTCCATAGTGAACAAGAGAGTAACATGTCAGCAGAAGTACACAGACCAGTAGCTCAACCCTTTGAAGAATAAGAGGAAGACACAGAGGATGACCCAGAGGAAGAGTCTTCCTCCATAGCCTAGATATTATATATGTAACCTATAAGGGCTAAGGAATTAGGATTGACATCAATAAATATACTCCATAGTACGACACCCATCATTTTGCTTATATTGTTTAGATGGGCCACCTTTTGATCCCCACTACATGATTTTGTATGTAAATGTGACATACACTCTTATGTATTGACGAATTGGTTATAAAGAAGATCGATATTTCATGTCTTTCAAGTGAATGATTCTATTTTGTGTTAATAATCAATGATCATGTAAGTGTTCCTTACGTGTGAATGCAAGTATCTTATGTGCATGTGAAATGTGTGAATGTCTTGAGTGTGATCCACTTCATTGAATGAACGTGAATGTCTTACATTTTGAAAAGCTACATGCCAATCTTATTTGTGTAGAAAGTTTAATGTTTAGGTCCCAATGTTCTAGTGTAGGTTGTACGCACAAAAACCTTCTCTTAGTTTATGATATAGAAAGAACAATTGTGCTGGCAAGTTGTAATTATGGTGACTAAATGTGCTACTGGGCGGTGATAGTAAGGCGAACTATGTAGCGACTTATTACTTCAACTTAGGCTACTATTCTAATACATTGGACGACGATGAATAATAGGATTGGGTTTTCTGTTGGAAGTAAAAATGTTAAGCTTATGAGTACAACAATTTACAGTATTGAGATGCATAATGGCTTATATGTGACTTGTGATTTGTATGAACTTGGTGACAGATATAAATTTTGGGTTTGTTTTCAAGTGACACACTTACATCCTCTCTGTATACATATTATGGGTAGAGATGGAACAGATGTTATTGCTAAATAATAATGAAAAGATCTTTGTCAGTCGAATGGTGATACACAAACATGAGTGTTAGTAGTATTGTGATGTTATCTGAATTACAGTTGATATATGAGTATAAGAAGTCATTTTTGTGTTGTCATCAAACTTTAAGAAATTGGGTTTCGGCTTGACTATTTCTTGGGTATTTACAAATTTTAATAAAGATGAATTTGAGATGTGACATAATGTCTGTGACTACTTTGGTAAATAGAGATGTATTTGTTGCCTATATGTGGTATATCGGGTTGGTGTATGAAATGAGACAAACTCATGAGTTTCAGTTGATATATAGACTTATAGTATAATGATGTATTGGTGAGTTACTAGGAGAAAATGGTGATGAAAAGACGATGTATGTGGTTCATTTGAGACCAATGACCTATTATTTAGAAGTGGTCCATATGTTTTGGGTGATTAAAAATGTTGAATTCATGTTAGATGGCTTGATTATTGTGGACACATGGTGTAGGTGAAGTTTGGATTAGTTTAGTGGCTTTAACGACGTGATTTAGTGCCTTGTTGAAATGACTTTAATGGATGTTTATTAGGCTTACAGAAGATGCCCGAATTAGTTTTTCTTCATGTTTGGATGGTTAAATGAAACTTTTATATGGAGTAATATTAGTCAAAATATTGCTCATTCTAATTGAGTTGCATTTTCCACCAGAGTTAGTAACGTGAAATGGTGTATGAGAGTGTATGATTTAGAAATGTTCTTAGAGAATGATTATTCAGTTATTCATTTTTATGTTTAGATATTTGTAGTTATAAAGTGCAAGAGAAGAGTTTATGATATTGGAAAAGTAAGAAAGTGTAGGTCCATCACTGCGTAAGTACATAAAGAAAATGATGGAGTTGTTGATGATCATTACATTGAGATGATAAGTCTAATAGCTAAGAGTACAATTTTTGAGGAGTTAAATTATAAGGTTTACGAAAATAAATATTTAGCTTGGGTTTGGTGATTTATTATGCTGATATTTTGCTATGTCAAAGGAATAAGGAAGATAGACATTTAAATATTGTGCTTGACATTCTTAAGGAAAAGAAGTTATATGCCAAACTCTCGAAGTGTGAATTTTTGTTAGAGATTGGGTCATGTGATTTTGAGAGGAAGGAGTAGCAGTGGATCCCTCTAAGGTTCAAGCTATGACTTGTTGGCCAAGACCTACGAATGTGACAGAAGTTAGGAGTTTCTTGAGATTAGCTGGTTACTGTATTAGATTCGTAAAGGATTGCACACGCAATGACTAATCTCGTGAACAAGACCACGAAACTTCAATACGATAAAAGTGTGAAAAAGCATTTCAAGAGCTTAAGGAGAAGTCGACCAAAGCCCCAATTCTACGTTTGCCTTCGGGGATAGAAGGTATTGAGGTCTATAGTGATGCACCGAAGAATGGCTTGAGTTGTGATAGTCCTTCATGACTCGGCTTGTTTATGAGTGAGTCCTGATCAGGATGGATATGGTGATGTAATTAAAAGTTTTGGGGATCATTTTGATGAATCTATTGTAACTTATCTAGTATATAGTTGAAAAGGCATTAGTGAGAATGTAATTTTGGGACCAGAAGTGGTACAACAAATGACAGAGCAAGTCCAAATTATAAGAGACAAAATGTAAAACAACTCAGGATAGGCAGAAGGCGTACTTACATCAAGGAAGATGTCGTGAAGAATTTGAAATTAGAGAAAAAGTGGTGCAAACAGTTTCACATACTAAAGTTGTAATGAGGTTTGGGAAGAAATGGAACCTTAGTCCAGAGTATGTTGGGTCTTACGAGGTTCTAGAAAGAATTGGAGAAGTTGCTTATAGACTAGCCTTACCTTTGGAGTTAGAAAAGATCCATGAAGTATTCCATGTGTCTCAACTCCGAAGACATGTTCCCGATCCTACTCATGTCATTCAACCCGAAATCATAGAGCTTGATGACGACCTTACTTATGAAGAGCGTTCCGTTCTGATCCTTGATGTTAATGATCGAGTCCTTCGTAATGAAGGTCACAAAGTTGGTAAAAGCCTTATGGAGGAATCAAAGTACGAAGAAGCTACTTGGCAAGCTAAGAATGACATGCTAAATCGTTAGCCACACCTATTTCAATAAGGTACAATCATTAGTTTGGGGGACGAAACTTTCTTAAGGGGGGTAAGATGTAATATTTGCTCGTTTTACCAACCTGCTAAATTAAATTATAGCGATTGAATAATTAATATGACGTGACTTAGTTTAAGTTTCGATGACGAAACTTCTTTCAAAAGGGATAGAATGTAATATCGTTAACATTTTTAATATTTTAAAGTTACTTTTTGAATTATTTTAAATAAATTCAATTATTTTTTAAATTTGTTTCAATAATTATATTAACTACATTAACAAATATATTATGATTCAAAAATATTATAGGTAGTAGAAATATTTATTTTATCGTTTAAGTTAGAAAAGTTGATGGGTAAAAGCTTAGATGTAAAAAAGAATGAAGAAAGGAAAAGTAAGGGAAAGAGTGTCTAGCAAGGGATTCAAACCTATGACCTCCAATATAGAACAATGAGTGCTAGGAGGAGTAGCCAAGCCCATCTTACTTGCTTCTATTACTAACCTTCTTATACTTAAACCTAAGACTGCCAGAACTAAAAATAGAAAACTGCCCAAAATGGAAAGTCGGTTCATTCCCTCTTCTTAAGCACGTCTTACCCTCATTTCACCTTCCCCCCAACCGACTTCCTCCTCCTCTCTCCTTCCCCAACACTCTTTCTCCTTCTTATCCATTAAAACTACCCCAAAAACCTCCATAACCACCACCAAATCAAGCTCCACCACCGCCACTTTCCTCCCTTTATCATTTGGGTATAATTCTCTTGCTCTTTCTCTCTCTTTTATTTTGTATTAGCTACTAATTCTTACAACTCCTTTTGAGTCTAATATCTACATGAACATGAGCACCAATTACAAAGAAAACACCACCACGAATCCCCCCTCACTTTGACCCATTTTAATTCAATAAATTTCCTTTCATTTCCCCTCTTTTTCGCCACTGTTTTGGGCCCAAGCTATTGCCCCGGGCAGCCTCTTGTCGATTCCAAACACCACCATAAAGGTGGTGGTACGCCAGCATGACCACCCCTAACCGGAAACACATAACTCTAATGTTTTAAACTTAAAAGTGTTGAGTTTTATTAAATAAGTTCTAATAAAATTCTTGAAATTTAATAATTGTTGGTAAATGTACTTATGATAAATATTCTGAAAATGTATTTATAAATATTATTTTTTTTACAAGTTTATGTTATTTTTATCAAGGATGGATAAATTTACTAGTTCTTGAATCATTATTGATGTTAAATTTTCGTAATAAAGAGTTCGAGAACTAAAAGCTAACTCGGGTTATACGTGTACTAGTACTCAAGGAATAAACACTGCTATCTTTACGATGTCATGCCTATGATCTTGTATGCGATGTGCAATTTGGTTTACTTGTGCTATGCATGTCCTGATGTATATGTGGGAAATGTTCATCGATTATCACGCATGTCGGTTTTTTTAAGCTTATGAATGACTTTGTATGATATGTGAGCGGAAACGATGATTGCTTGTAAGATCTTAGTTAATTAGATGATGAAAATCACTGTTAATGTTATGCATGTTAACTTGTGGCCTGATTTAGAAAATATTGTTTTACGCTTTTAAAGTATCACATGTGATATGGATTATTATATACTATGTGTCGTGTTGACTTAATGCTTGGATGAACTCGCTTATGTCTAAATTGTATTAGTTTTATGGATATGCCTAAAGTGCAAAAATAAAGGTTGTTGCATGTTCAGGAAATGTCATGTTTGATTCGACTCTTATAATGAAATTATATCATAGTGCTTGATAAAGTAAGATTATGTTACAAATTTACTATTGTGATGGTGAAATATTGAATGTTACGCATTGATCTCTTAAGTTAAGGTTAAATGAACGAATGATTGATCCTCTCGAATATCGTCATGATCTTAAAGTTGTATGTTTGTGCTTATGTGCTTCATGAGACAATAATGAAATGAATGTAAATAAGCTCATAAATTCGAAGATCGAGGACAAGATAGCTACTAGTTGGATCCCCTAGTGGTGAAGAACAACAACAAAGTTCATATATGGTGCAGGTTCCAATTGAGCATTTGCTACGAGGTCCCATGACTACTCGTGCACGGCCTGAATAAGCGGTTGCTATGGGGTCCAATGACAATGTTATGTTGTCATCTCATACTTACGCGATTGAGGACTACCTACGAAGGAACCTAAGGGTGTGTGCACACTACACCTAAAGTTTATGTCCATTAAGTAAAGGAAAGAAAAGGAAAGTTAGGGTGACGACCCTCATTAATGAAGTGGATGACTGAGCATTGCTATGCTTCATCGGCGTTCTATTCCCTCAAATAAAATGATTAAGTGTTAATTGTTGAGTGAAGAAACTGTATCAGTTTCTAAATGGTTAATGCTTGACTTCCTCCTCATGTCTTGAATGTGTTATTGTATGATGTCTTGTACGTGCACATTTGCGTTATGCATTATCATCTGTATAACCTTGTAACGGGCGATGCATTATTACTCAGCATTTTAGCTGGCCCCCCATTATGGTTTATGATGTATTCGATTAACTTTGGAGGAGCCGTTCCCTAGCGTGTTTTATTTCAAGGTATTTTTGCAATGAGTGGCGAGGATCACGATCACATGGGTAGAAGACGCTCACCTCTCATTGTATTACTCCATTATCATTAGTACTTAGATTAATACTAAGTACTAGACCAAGACTTGATGTAGAACGAATGCAATATTCTCAAAGATTTCGGATTCTATCTATTTATGGTTATTTATGTTAAAAGTTGACTAAGGCCTTTATGGATGTGTTATTAGTTGTGGACTTTATAAGATTGTGTCTCTAGCCTTGTATTTATTCTTCGGAATAAGTACGGTGGTAACGCCCTTAATTTTCAAATGTTGCTTCCGTAATTTTTTTAAAAATCAAAATAAATTCCTTTTTTCGTATTTCTAAAATGTTTGGAAAATTGGGGGCTTTATAGTAAAACTTCATGTCAAGGTTACTAACAATGCCATAGAATATGAACCTTGCATCGTAGAACTACAAGTTGCATTGGCTATAAGAGATAAAACCCTGAGAGTATATGGCAATTTGACCCTGATAATTAATCAAATATCAAAAAAATGGAAACTTAGAAATGAAAGTTTGGCCCTTTACCAATCCCAATTAGAAAAAATAGCCAAAGACTTTGTAGAAATTCATTACACATACCTCCGTAGATAAGAAAACCAATTAGCGGATGCTCTTTCCAAACTGCCATCCATGATCACTATTCTTCATGAGGTGAAAACAATGCCCATATACAGTGAAAGAAAGGAAGAACCTGCTTATTTACATCCTGTGGAAGTTGACTCCTTAGAAAAAGTCCCTTGGTACGCTGACATTCTCAATTACAAACTAAGAGAAGAATTCCCCCCAGGGTGTGACGAACCACAAGCACAACGACCCATACGCCTTCTTGCTTCTCTGTATGTTGTGTACTAGGACTAATCGTATAAGAAAATCCCATATGGAGTTTCCCTACCTTGTGATAAAAACAAGCAAGACCAATAATGGGAGAAGTGCGTTAAGGAGTATGCAGCCGCACATCAACGGACGTATGCTCGTCAAGAAAATCATAAGACAAGGATACTATTGGACTAAAATGGAGAAAGATTGTAGCCAATGTGTACAAAGATGTAAACAATGTCAAATTTCAGCATATGCCACCACCGGCACTTTATGGTCTCACTTCCTCTTGACCTTTCTCAACCTACAGAATAGACACATTGGAAAAATAAGTCCTAAGGGTACTCGTGTACATGAATATATCTTATTTTCGCTCGACTACTCCACTAAGTGGGTTGAAGTAGCCTCTTATTCGAAATTGACATGAAAAAAGGTTGCGAAATTCATCAAAAACAATGTAGTTTGTAGGTATGGAGTCCCACATAAAATTAGTAGTAATCATGGATCCCATTTCAAGAAAGAAGCTGATGAACTCTTGAAAGAATAATAGATACAACATCAAAGAGCATCTTCTTATACGCCACAAAAAAATGGTGATGTCAAGGCAGCCAACAAAAATATCAAAACTACACTCCGAAAAATGAGTTAACCTACAAGGATTGGCCAACAAACTTCCATTTGCATTATGGAGATATCTAAGTACCATTCGGACATCTACTGGCGCTAAACCATACTTAATCGTCTACGTCATGGAGGCAGCCCTCCCCATTGAGTTTGAGATACCTTCCTTTAGATCGCATTAGAAAGTGAAATCCCTGAGATTGATTGGATAAGCGGAATATATGATCAGTTGGTCTTGTTGGATGAAAGGCACTTAAATGCCCTGCATAACGTTCAATTATATCAAAGAAGAGTGGGTCGTTCTTTCAATGAAAAGATACAACCACATTGTCTAAAAGAAGGAGACTTAGTATTGAAAGAAAATCGAGCAGTCCATACGAGACCCACAAAGTAAATTTAGAAATGGTCAGTACCGTATATCATTAAGAAAATATTTTCAGGTGGCAAGGTCTAGCTCATGGATCTCAATGGATTAGAGTTTACGTAGTTGACAATTGTAGACCAATTAAAGAAATTCTACGCATGAGTTCCTAAGAACTAAAACTATAACACCAACGCCCTATGTCATCTGTGATGATGTTAGGAAAAAGAAAAAAAAAACTTATAATATCAAAAAAATATTATTCTGTACTTGAAATACGATTGGCCTGATTCCCATACGGATATGTAGGTAACCCACGAAGGCCTGACCTAATATAAAAAAAAAAATCATCAGAATACACAAAAATCACTTTACTTGAACTTGATGGGCCTCATTCCCATACGGATACGTAGGTAACCCCACACGGGCCCACTTATTATATGTATAATAAGTGGGCTCGTGTGG
>ONZA01018855.1:4053-16271 GCA_900322205.1 Kewa caespitosa
AGTGAGACGGTTACGAAATGAACTATTTTCTACTGATGGTGAACGATTTGTGCATATGAAGTCATCATGAACGACGAAGAACAACTGGGGCAATGGCCGGAGGTACAAAGACTAATCGATTGAGTAACCCAATTTTATAGTATGTAACTATCTTCTAGGCATTTGGATTAGAGATAATCAAATTTAATTAGGGTAAATGAAATCGCATGGATAGTATTATATCATGAATCAATTGTGTCACTGTCGAAGATTTTTATGTGATCACGTCTTTTAGATGATTAGATGAGTCGTAGACTTATTGCATCTTTGCCCAATTTTATAATGTTTATATATATCTACTTTGCATTTTGATTAGAGATGATCAAGTTTAATTAGGGTAAATGATATCATATGGATAGTATTAGATAATGAATCAATTGTGTCACTGACGAAGATTTATATCTGATCACGTTTTTAAGATGATTAGGTCATTCTTAGACTTATTCTACGGTGATATCTCATACTTGTCTATTTTTGTTCATTGGTCAAGTTTGTATTCCTATTTGGTTTCGGCTAGGTATGATTATAGTTTACGAATTTGAGCTTTCTGGGTATACTTAATGTTGAGGGGTTTTGGTCAAAGATTTTTCAATTGGGTGGATTAACTTTTTTTGGCTATGTCCATGTTTTGTGAGTTCTGGTCAACTTTATGTTTGGTTATCTTAATAATTTTTGTTGTTTGGCCATGATGAGAAAGATAAAGGATGTTCTATGTTGAGAACGTGAATAATCAATCAAGTTCATGTTAATGTATAAGCATTCTAAGTGATAATTGCATTCGCATACTACTTTTTGACAAAACACAATAAAGAATGCCCTTTTGCATGTAAGAACGTACTTTCCTATGTTTTCTTGCTTGGTTTTCCTTTGAATAAAAATGTTAAAAGCTTCTGTTTTCGGGGTTTTTGTAGTGAGCCCCGGAGACGTCAAAGGGCAGCCATGCAAGAGGTGAGAAGTTTCATTGTGACGTGAGGTCGACTGCACTCGATGACTGCAAAAACGAGCCAACGTGAACTGCCCTCGGCATGATTCGGGGAACGGTCCTCTGATGCTTAAGTCAGTATAAGCGAGAGATGACAGGCAGGAGTGAGAATGCAAGAGCTACTGTTCACTATGACGTGAACAAATCAGCTTTGCAGAAAATAATTAGTGTGTTACCTTTCTAAGAAGGTCATGGGTCCTATTGATAGAGTCCTTGGGGGATGTGTAGCCAATCAGAGTCTGCCATGTGTGCCCTAATTAGGTAAATGGGCCTTCAAGAACTGTGGGCTATAGTCATTTGACATTGATTGGCCCTGCCAGCTATCTCGTTGGTCAAAGAAGACCGTCGGCGACCTGAGCGTTACCCACGTACCATATGTATCACGAGGTGAGGGATCCACAAGGTGACACGGTTCACCACTAATGACAAGGTCACAAGGTGGCACCATGCGAGGTGACCACCTTGCCATAAATATTAGGCGTAACATTTTCCCCCCCAGGTGGGTCATGACACCACGTGTTCATGGGCGATCTGGACTTTACGGGCTCAGATCTCGATGCATGGCTCGCATCTCTATGCATGTCAGGGTGACGTGGCTCTTCATCCAGCATGACACATGTCGTAATAACTGCTGGGAGGTGAACAGTCGCCCTTTGCATTATAAGTATTGCTCCTATTCACATCACTTTGACACACTTGTGAAAATCTTCTAGAGAGAGAAAGAGCGTTACTAGAAAGAGAAGCTTTGCCAAAATTCTTAACGCCACCTCACGAGTCCGTCAGTTAGCGTTTTACTTCCCTTGGTTCGCGTCGTTTGTCTTTGTACCAGTAGGTATTTCTTTCTTCTGTATTCTTTATATTGTAAAATGTACCCACGTAGTTCTAATTTTTTAGGCCCTTTTCAAAGAGGAGTGGGCCCTTTAATTACACACCTGAACTGATCCCTGCTATGGCTGCATTATTAAAGTTGATACGTAGGGGCTCTACTTCGGAGAAGAAAGCCTTCGAAAATAACGTTTATGTAAGCATAGAGACGACATAAGGGATGACTTAGATGAATTTGAACGTAAGGCCATATAAGACCCCATAGACTGTGTACCACTACAGGCAGTTGACCCCCAGGGTCGCACGATAAATGACTTGGTCTTCACTTTGAATAAGACACGCTCCTCTAGTCTGAGTGGGGTGACCTCAACACCTCGCGAGGTGGAGGACGTCACTTTCAAAGCTTCGGATCTCCTTGAGGTGGAGTCTCCACCTCGCACCAGCAACGAGGCCATTCTGCCATCCTCGGCGGCTTCGGCTCCAGCGGGGCGGACGATGAGGAGGAAGACGGTCGCTCGCATTAAGCGAACCCGCTGACCACTGAGTCGTGAAAAGCCCTCGTTGCGCTCCGAGAGCGATAACACTAGGACTGATGCATATCGTAACACCCCAGATCCTATATACATATCATCGTCCCCTGGTAAGTACATATTTCGTCTCCTTTACTGTTTCCTTTTAAATTCGGTCCCCAACAATTGCATCCCCTGTGGAAGTGGTCAGATCGTTAGAACCTGAATCTAACACAGGGTCAGATTCTGGGCAATCTTCTCACGGGTTTGACAATGGGTTTGAGCCAAGGGTAGATCTGGAGGAGACCACTTCGCCAACGGTGGAGGATGAGATGCGAGGTGGTGTTGTGGCTACGAATCAGAACATGGGGAACTTATATCATGAATTGTTCAGGGATGACGACGATGAGGATGACGACGTGAAGATCTTGGCCTCCCATTTCATAGCAACCAAGGACGTACCTGGTCCTTCAGAGTCCAGGCAAGCAGAGGCATCAACCTCAGGTCATTAGGACGACGATACAGGGAGCGACGATAACAAATTCGAGGCAGGAGATCTCCATTCTAATGTCGCCTTTGACGAGGAGGGTCACTGTGAGTACTTAGAGTACTTTAGATGACCTGGTTAGCACGAGATAGTGCCCGTAGACGAGGAAGATTCGATCACGAGGGCACCGGAGGGGTGCATTGTCGTTTATTTAAGATGGCGGATTACGGCTTCAGAGCGCCCCTCCACGACCTCATCGCCTCGCTTCTGAACGAGCTAGGATTAGCCCCTGCCTAACTGACTCCAAATACTTTGGCCATGATCACACATTTCCTATGCGTCAGCAATGTCTACGGGGTGACTCCTATTCCCGCATTGTGGTTTGCGGTCTCAGAGAGTGTGAACAAGGGCCCTGACACCAAAGGGTTCTTTTTTATCTTGGAGTGACCCAAACATGTCATGTGGCTATTGAAAGTGAGCTCGATACCAGGCTGGAAGGATGAGTTCTACTTCCTGAGGAAGCTCGAGGGTAATTGGGACCTTCCAGAGTGGAACTTCATCAACGCGGAGCGACGTTGGTACAAAAGAAGGACACGCCTACCTTGTCGGAGGCTGACTAGGACGCGCTGAAGATTTTTTACGTACTCGGGGATGTACCCTTCTTTGAAGTTGAAAAAGCCGGTCAAGTTCCCAAATTTCTAGCGCCTTTCCACGAAGTGGTTCGAGGACAAGACATTCATGGCCGCTATGGGGTTAATCTGTGCTAGGGACCCCGGTAGTTTGCTATAAAACTCTTTTAGCTGTTTTCGCTTTGTGTCTTGTTGTCCCGTGAACTGATAATTCTTCATTTGCAGAGCAAGAAAGGCCGACCTCAGGGTGAAAGGGGAGAAGGGAAAGGATAAGCTTGGTGAATCCAACCTGGCCTGCTACCAGAGAAGGATACACCGCAATCTGAAGATCAAGGTGCCATTTGCTGAAATGGACGACCTCGTAAGTGCATATTCTTGTTTTCTTTGCTTCGTTTTATTTCCATTTAGCTGTTTTTTTGACCATCTTTTTTCAGGATGCCCCCGTTGTCCCCTTGAAGAAGGCGAAAAGGGCTTCGAAGTCAAAGGCCACCTCATCATCAGCTCGGCCTGCCACACCCGCTCCCTCCGTCGGGACGGGTGCTACGCCCAACCCGACCCCGACGAAGTCAACTAGGGTCGCTAACCTCAGAGCTGCTACCGGGGCCGCTGGCAGACTTTCCCCTCGCTGGGTCGCCATGACGCGAGGTGATGATATCCTCGACGTGGATCATCAGGAACGTCCCAACAAGCGCGTAGGGGATGAGGTGGTCTCCGCGGTGGAGAAGAAGAAGAAAAAGGGATAAGATGTGGAGGTGGTCGCTCCTTGCAACCAGGGCCCGCCGGCCGCGACGTCGGTGGCAACGGCCGTCACCTCGCCTCTCTTGTGGCCAAGCTTCTATGGGACGGAGGATAAGGGCCATCTCAAGATGGTCAGGTCTTGAATGCAGCAGACCATTCCCCGCTCCGACATGGCCTCGTTGAACTCGTCCCATTCGTGGGCTCGTCAGCAACTTCTGTCCAACGCCCATCAGGTAGTTTCTTTCGAGTTATTTTATCTTTTTTCACCTCATTTTTTATTATCTTTTCTGACCTTCTTTACTTCATTTGCAGCATTACCTCCTGGCTTACTACTATGACCAGGTGCTCACCAATGGTGAAGCCAAGCTGAGGAAGTTCCAGGATCAGATGAGCGAGATAGACGGGGCCGTGGCTGAGGTCGAGGAGAAGACACATAGTGCCATTGCTGAAGTCGTGTCGTCCTAGGAGGTAGAGATGAAGGCTGCTCGCGAGGCTTTGGTGCTTAAGGAGTCTGAGCTCACCGCTTCTCAATATAGAGACGCGGAGCTGGTCAGGGTCGTGGAGGCTCGAACTGAGCAACTTCATACGAAGGCCACCGAGACGGACAAGCTATGGAGGGACGCTGTCAAGGACGTTTTTGAGACCAACCTCGGCACTCGTGCTGTTGCCTTGCGAGTTTTCATCTCGCGTGCCCATCCTGATCACCATGCTGATCTTAGGATCAAGTACGCCGACTACTTGGCGTACAATGTCTGGAAGGAGTTTGTTGAGGCGCAAGAAGAAGATGATGGTGAGGAGGCCGTTGACGGGCAGGGTCAAGACGCACGGCGTGACGAGCAGGAGCAAGGTTGATTTGCGCCTACGTGCTCATGTGTTGGGGTCGCGACTGTTGGGGTCACATCCCCTGTAATTTTTGGTTAGATCCAAAATTGCCTTTTTAGGCTGTTTTTGTACTTCGTCTTTTGTTTCATACATTTGGTGTCGCTTGGCGATGTTTCAGCGTCACTTTGTAACTTTTTTTTGACTTTGTACGTTTGAACTTTGCTTGTTTTTGCAAGGAGTTCATTTTCGTCACGATACTCGAAAATGGAATCCTAGAACGTGCGGCCTCATCCGTAGTGCAGTCATGCAGAACCTACTCTTCTTCGCTTTGAGAATCGGTTGATAAAATCAACTGTTTTCACTCCGCGTATGAGGTGCATGCCCCCGAATAACAAGCTGAATTTGAAAAAAAGTAATTTATTGCGATGTGTCTCCACTTCTTTTAAGATTCTACATGATGAGAATTGTTCCTGCGAGGTGAAAATTCAAATAATTTCTTGCGATGCCATGTGCCCTTATTATTTCATGTTTTACACGTGATGGTAAAAGTTTTTTCGTGTCACAAATAAGTAAGTTTGCAAGATGCCCCCGCTTATTTGTGATATTCCCTGTAATGGGAAATTTATACATCGCGAAGTGATTAGAATAAGTTCAAAAAGCAGTTCCCCCACTTATTTCATCACGCCCCAGGGTGGGATCTGGGTGAGTTAAAATATTAACCATAAAAATATTGCAATGTGAGTAATAGAACTTTTATTCATAGCTGTTTGGGGACGCCGACCCCATTTCTAATTCCATTGTGAATTAGATACAAATCTGAGCTGTTTCGGGGTGATCACCCCGTGACTTAGTTCTATTATACGGCTTTTTGGGGGTGTTGACCCAGATTCACTCCATGATGAGCAAATAACAAAAATAAAGGGCTTCCTGGAGGTGCCCACCCCTTGTGCGACCTCATGATATGTGCGTGTTTTCACAAGAAAGTCTACATATACAACTTCCTCAAATTGTTGATGTTCGAAGGTCGCTCGATCTTTCTACTAGTCATATCCTCGAGGTGGCAGGTTCTAGGTTACACCACTTCAGTTATCTTGTATGGTCCTTCCCAGTTCGCAGAGAGTTTTCCATCTTCGTTATGATTTCCTGTGGATTCAGTTTTCCGGCTAATGAGGTCACCGACCTTGAAGTTTTTTGCCTTAACCCTATGGTTGTAGGCCCTAGTAATGGGCTGCTTGTAGACTTCCATGCGGAGCAATGCATCGCCTCGCACCTCAGGGAGGAGGTTGAGGTTCTGCCTTATTTTCAGCTCATTCTCGACCTCGTTGAATCCCTTCACACAAGGACTTTGTAGAGTGAGCTCGATAGGTAGCACCACCTCGCTACAGTATACGAGCATGAAGGGGCTTTCTCCGGTTGCGGCTTTAGTGGTGGTCCTTGTTGCCCATAGGACCTCAAATAGCTCATCATCCCACAACCCTTTTTGCCTTGTCCATCTTCTTTTTGAGCCCATTGACGATGATTTTGTTACTTGGCTTGACCCTGGCCATTGCATTGAGGTCGCGCAACAGCAGTGAAGCGACATTCCACACCGAGCTCGGAGAGCGAATCTATGAGCTTGGGAGTATCAAACTGACGTCTGTTGTCAAAAATTATGCTCCTTGGGGCACCGAAGCGGGACAGAATGTTCTCCTTGATGAACTTTGTCACGTTGGCGATGGTCCTGACGGCTTTGACTTTGATCCATTTTGTGAAGTAGTCTACCACAACGATGCAAAACTTGAGCTGGCCTAGGGCGATCGTGAACGGGCACAAAATCTCCATGCCCCACACACTAAAGGGCAAGGGCTCTAGGATAGGCAAGATCTCGGTGACGGGATGCCTTGCCACCGGGG
This sequence comes from Kewa caespitosa, assembly GCA_900322205.1. NCBI lineage: Eukaryota > Viridiplantae > Streptophyta > Magnoliopsida > Caryophyllales > Kewaceae > Kewa > Kewa caespitosa. The sequence goes on from ONZA01018855.1 coordinate 10,977, forward strand.
AGTGATGTTGGCATTTCTCGCATGTGAGCCAGAGGCCGGTGGCATTTCCTTGCACAGTGGGCCCGTAGAAACCAAGTCTTAGTGCCTTGGCAGCCAACGTGCGGCCTCCGTGGTGAGTTCCACATATTTTGTCATCCAATTCTAGCAGAATTTCTTTCCCTGGGGTCCGCGAGACACATTTCAATAGCAGACTGGAGTAGCTTTTCTTGTACAAGAAGTTGTCTATGTATACAAACCATTTGCACTTGGTTTTCAGCTTTTTGGCCTCTTTAGGGTAGTCGGGTAGCTAGTCATCGCGGAGCCAAGCTATAATGGGGGACATCCAATCATCACTTTGGTCGAGAACGTTCACCTCTTTTGTGACTTCGGTATCAATTCTCCGTTTCTCGAGCTCTTCACAGAAGATGTTTCGTGGGAACCTGGAGATTGTTGAGCTATTGAGGCGAGCCAGGGCATCAGCATGTTGATTCTCCAACCTGGGTATGTGAAGTAATTCTACTTCCTCAAACTTCAAAACCTCAGCCTTTACTCTCAATAGGTAGGCCTTCATGCTACCCTCTCTTGCCTCGTAATCTTTAGAGACTTGGGAAACTACAAGCTTCGAGTCCTTCTTAACTTTGAGCTTTCTTTCCCCCACTGCTTTAGCCATGCTCAATCCAGCCAGCAGAGCCTAGTATTCCACCTCATTATTTAAGGCTATAAACCTGAATCTCATGGTGTATTGGAAAACATCTCCCTCTGATGAGGTTATCACAATGCCGGCCCCGCTGCCAATCTTGCAAAAGGAGCCATCGACACTAATTTCCCAGCTCTATGTCTAGTATGTTGGCTGCTCGGCTGTTGGGGTGAGTTCTGCCACGAAGTTAGCCAAGGCTTGACTCTTGACAGGTCTTCAAGTCTCGTAAGCGATGTCATAATCCGTGAGCTCATGAGCCCACACTTGTGACCTCACGGAGGAGTCAAACTTCCCCAAAATTTTCTTCAACGGTTGATTGGTTAGGACGGTAATGGGGTGAGAGTTGAAGTACGGCCCCAATTTCCTTAAGCTGATGACCAATCCTAGTGCGAACTTCTCTGGTGTGGACACCTATGTGACCGGTCAATTTTCGGACATCTTTGACGCAGCATGGTGATGTCATGTCAAGGATGGCTTAGACTATTCCGGGTTTGCATCGATACCTCGCTGATTGACCATAATCCCTAGGCCTTTCCACCCCACAGGCCGAACACGCATTTCTTTGGGTTAAGCTTCATCTTATGACCTCGCAACGTTTCGAGCGTTCCGCGAAGATCGGCGACATGATCTGCTGCGACGTTGCTCTTGGATACCAAGTCGTCAGCATACGCCTCCAAGTTTCAGCCAATTTTCTCCCTAAAAACTTTCTTGATCAATCGCTTAAATGTGGCTCCATCATTCTTGAGGCGAAATGGCATCATGGTGTAATAAAACACACCATCATCGCTGATGAAGGCGGTAGATTTCTGATCTTTCTTCCTCATGAAACCTGATGATATCTTGAGAAAGCATCCATGAAACTGAGCAATTCATGTCCCATGGTGGAGTCGACAAGCTGGTCGATGCGAGGCAGTAGGAAATCATCCTTCTTGCAAACCTTGTTCAGGTATGTATAGTCCACGCACATCCTCCATGACCCATTGTGCTTCTGGACCATCACCAAGGGTACTGACATTCCCTAATGAAGCCAGCTTCGAGCAGCTTTGCCACTTCTACCGAAGCCGCCTTACTTCTTTCCTCTCCGAGATGACGTCGCTTCTGTTTTATTGGCTTCGCTCTGGGGTCGACCCCAAGCTTGAACTCAATCAGGCTCGGACTGATGCCAGACATTTCCTGTGGTCCAAAAGTGAAAACGTCATGAACTCCTGATATTTGCGAAGTAGGCTGATTAGCTCACTTCGCACATTTTCTTCCACGTCTTCCCCCACATAGGTGACTTTGTCAGGCCGTGCTGGGTCTAGGGTGACCTCATCTTTGTCTCCCACGGCTTAGCTCTTTCCGGCTCCTGGATCAGGGAGTTGTGCTGATGAAAACCAGGTCTTTCCAACATAAGACATTGAGTTTCTTTTCCTTTTTTGACTCTTTTTCTCTTCCACCACGGGTGTGGGCACAATTGCTTTACTCGGGCCGGCGGTGTCTTCTTTTTCGTGCTTGTTGTGCTCAGGCTCTTTCACTTCATCCAAGACAACAAGCTTTGTGGGGTTAGCCACTCCGCTGGGTACGGCAGGAGTTGGCTTACTGAGGCACTTTATGTAGCACTGCCACGCGACTTTCCGGTCTCCTAAAAACTTTCCCACTTCGCCGTCGTCGTTGTAGTACTTCATTGTCAGAATAGACATTATGACACTGGGGTTGATGGCGGTGAGTGTGGGCCGACCCAAGATGATGTTGTAACATGGGGACGTCGGCTACCAGGAATTCAACCACGAGGTAACGAGTGAAAGTCTTGGGTCCCACGCGAATAGGGAGTTGAACTGATCCTATGGGGTGGACCTTATTACCTCTGAAGCCAAAGACTGGATAGCTCAAGGGGACAATTTTCTTCAGGTCGTAGCCTCGCTCAGCTAGACAGTAGAACGTGATGATATGATGGGCTTCCTAAATTTGGGACTCTTCTCGACCAGCATGGTCTGGCCGAGAGAATGCATGTGTGCTTTTCTTGCCTTTGACATCACACCTCCGCAAGCAGGACAACCATATATGATTGAGACGACCTTGTGATTCGTCGCTTCCGATTCAGACAATTTGTCAGAGCTACTTGCCCCCTGGGTCTGCAATAGAGGTCTTGTTCTTATCTTTGAGAAAGCCGCTCATTTTCCCCTCTCTGGCTAACTTCGCGAGATTGCGCCCGAGCTCGCTACAATATCTCGTGGAGTGGCCATTCTCTTGGTGGTAGTGACAAAAGTAATACCCACCTTTCTCCGGCTCCTTCATTAGGGTCGCCTTCAGTATGAGATTTTGGTCCATTATTGTGTAGACCACTTATTGATTACAGTTTAAGATTTTGTTGACCTCAGGTGCCTCCGTGGCCTTGTAGGCGACCTTGACCTGGTTGTTCCTCCCACCACCTCGCCCTCCTCTGCCACCTTGACCTCCCTTGAAGTGAGGTTTTTTGACATTGAGGGTTTCACCACTTCTTTTCTTGCTTTTTCTGTCATGGCGAGGGGGCTTTCCTTTTCCGTGGTTGGTATTCCTCTCACTCCCGGTCATTAAGTTACAATTTGAGAGCCCCCATGACCCGATAATTTACATTGCCACATCACGAGTCTCATTGAACAACATGTTAGGATTCATCGTCTTCTGCCGGTTCAGATCAATCTTGATCTCGGTCCTATCTAGGGGACCATTGATGAATGCGCAGCATGCGATCTTTTGGCAAAGGTTCTCAATCTCAAGGCATTGGTTAGCGAACCGCTAGACATACTTTTTTGCGGTCTCGTCTTGCCCTTGCTTAACTTTAATCAAGTATTCAACCGTCATACTTTCACGTTCGTCAGTCGCGAAGTGACTTGTGAAGAGGTCAGCTAATTGCCTGAAGTAGTACATGCTACCTCGCAAGAGTGAGTTCAGCCACTTAAGGGCGAGGCCCTCCAAAGTTCCCACAAAGAATCGGCATAAAACGGCCTCGGTTCGATTGTGGGTCATCATCGCGGCGTCATATGCCATGAGGTGTTCAGTTGGCGAGGTGGTGCCACTGTACTTTTTGACCTTGCCCAGTTCCACTTCCTGAGGAATTGGCTGATTCATAATAATGTCAGTGAATGGGACAGCGTGGTCAGTCCCATCTGTACGCCCGTGGTGGCGTACTCCGGCAATTTGCCCAGCCGGGATGGGAAACAAGGCTTACAGCCTATGCCCCCAAGTTGCTTCTCCTATTCCTTCTTTTGAAGGAAGTGGCGGATGTCGACAGGCAATTCCTCAAAAAGAACTGGTCCTTCCTTCTTGTAAGAGTTCAAGAACTGACGCAAGTCTAAGTTAGCTTGCTACGTGTTGTACGAGCGGTGACTCCAAGCAGTTTCAGGTTGTTTTCCTTTGATTGCTTGCAGGAGGTTCATCTTATTCTTCTTAGGCCGTGGCCTAGATCCAGTGGAGTTAGTGGAGCTCTCACGGCTGGAAATTGTGAGAGGTTGCGAGGCCATCACAACCGTGGTGGGTAATGGTGCCGGGGTGTTACTCGACTTTTGGGACGAAGACTTTCCTTGGAGCATCGCCTGAATATCAGAGTGCATTGCTTCCTTGGTTTTCTTCAGGACTTGGTAAACGATCTGCTCTAACTGAGCTGGAGAGATGGCATTCTTAGGGATCTCGTTCCGTGGAGTGTTGGCCACGGACTCTTCCAGGTCGTTCCTATGAGACATGGTTCTTTTGAAAGTTGGTGTTGGAATGTGTTTATCACTTCTCAATCTCATCCAACTGAAAGTCACTCCCCACAGACGGTGCCAAATGTTTTCGGGGGTTTTTGTAGTGAGCCCTCGAGACGCCAAAGGGCAGCCATGCAAGAGGTGAGAAGCTACGTGTGACGTGAGGTCGACTGCACTCGATGCCTACAAAATGAGCAAATGTGAACTGGTCCCGGCGTGATTCGGGGAATGGTCCTCCGATGCTTAAGTCAGTATAAGCGAGAGGTGACAGGCAGGAGTGATAATGCAAGAGCTACAGTTTACTATGACGTGAGCAAATCAGCTTTGCAGAGAATAATTAGTGTGTTACCTTTCTAAGAAGGCCAAGGGTCCTATTTATAGACTCCTTAGGGGATGTGTAGCCAATCAGAGTCTGCCAAGTTTGCCTTAATTGGTCAAATGGGCCTCCAAGCACTGTGGGCTATAGTCATTTGACATTGATTGGGCCTGCCAGCAGTCCGGTTGATTAAAGAAGACCGTCAGCGACCTGAGCGTCACCCACGAAGCATGTATCATGAGGTGAGGGATCCATATGGTTACACGGTTCACTACTAATGACAAGGTCACGAGGTGGCACCATGCGAGGTGACCACCTCGCTGGAAATATTAGGCGTAACATTTGCCCCCCAAGTGGGTCATGACGTCACGTGGTCATGGGTGACCTGGACTTTACGGGCTCAGATCCTGATGCACGGCTGTTGACACCAAAATAGTGTCCCCAAAATGACCCCATGACGATAAATAGTCTACGGTATCATTCCCGAAAATTTCTAATAAGTGAAATAATAAAACCTGAAAAATCAAAAAAGTCAACCAAAGTCAAAAGGGCAAAATGGTCATTTCACCTCACCCTTGAAGCTTCTAGACCTCCCCTAGGAT
>ONZA01018859.1:2678-13478 GCA_900322205.1 Kewa caespitosa
GAAGAAATCTAGATGCTGTTTTTAATTGATGTGAATTCGGCTACGTTGAAATGAAAAGCTTAAAAAACAGAGAACCTCTTAAACCAATAGAGTTCCACATGTTTGGTAGGATTAGAGTATAAGTCCTGTCATTATTTTAGTGTCATGAAAGCGAAGGAACAATACTCTTGTATTAATAATTTTGATTAGTATGTATGGATGACAATCGACCAAAGTGGCCGTCTGATTGAATACCACTTCACCATGCAATTATAGTTTTCTAACGGCAAGAAAGAGAACATTATCCTATAATAAAAATCAAGATTCTGAGGCACATTCATGGACGAGGCTCCACTTTGGTTTAATGATAATGCAAGTTGTGACTGTAATTAAAAGTTCAACAACTCGGTAAAATCACTATCAATAACGGCAAATCTTGTGTAGACTCGGTCTACCGGACCAAGGTGACTCTCGTTTATAGCGTACGACTGTTGCATACAAGATCGACTAGTTAACACTGGCTAATGGATTAAGGGCTTGGTAGTCTCTACTGACCAACTTATACAAGTCAAGACGGCAATAAGGGCAGGCCCAGTCAAATAATTCCATACCGCCATTTTGTTGTACAAGTCAATGTTGATAGCTTTGATTTCTTAAAAATCATTGCCACCCCATCAGCTCTGCTAAGTTATGGCACTGACATCCCAATGGAAAACGATTGAATGGCCATTTTTTTAAAGCTAAACCACATTGAAACCTCTGGTTTTCTTGCATACCAAATACCAAAACACCATTCTTTGTTTCCAAACACATCAGTCCAGGAAAGCACTTTTTGTTCCCACAAAAGGTTCTTAGACCCAGAAACCAAATTCACACCATGACTTGATTTGTTCCAATTTTGTCAAAAGAATCCTAGAAATCATACCTAAAAAAGAGCTTTATTTCTCATCTTTTTAGAAAAGTATCATTAGATTCAGGTAATCACGACATAGACATATAGAATGGGCATCAGAACATTGCAATCACAGGATAGAATATACAGCAAAAACAGAGTGACAGAGCCAAGGAAGAAACTGAAGAAGTTGAGGTCAGTAAAGGTAGCAAACCTGGACAGGTTGAGGCTGTCAATGAGGAGAGAAAAAACCCGGTTCCATTGCGATCTCGGAGCTGCTTCAGATGATGCAACTGGCCCATCATCAGAAACATCTTCCAATCCCATTTCCGGGACATCGTCACCGAATTACATGAAGGCCACAACTAGCTCAAGTGCCAGAAAAGGATCAGCAAAGGCAAGTTCAGGTAAATGTGACCTTCAATCTAGTTCTGGTAGCAGCAGTGATTTCAGAATCCCAGCAAGAAAGAATAATCGAGGTTTGAAAAAGTTGAACAAGATTTCTGTGGAGCAATGCTCTGATCCTGCAGGTGTAAATATTCCTGTTGACATAAAAGCAGGCACAAAGTTAAAGAGGCTCTCTAGTGTGAGGAAATCGAAGTTGTCTAGTAAAAAATCGATCAAGTTCCGGGCAAAGTATTCCCAGTTCACAAATGAAGGTATCAGTGATAACAGTGAACCAGGAAGTTCAAGTTTTTCAAACCCAGAATTTCATGACAATGATGTGATCTTTTCTGAAGACAACCCGGAAACACAAAGTGCCAGCGCCAATGCCAGTGCAAAACAAAAGGGAAGACCGGAGAGATCAAGATCAATCAGGCTAACAAGGCTGAGGAGCATAAGAAGGCCAAAATCCAGATTGAGTTCAGAGTTTCAAATGTCCAACGCTCAAAGGAATTACATGAAGGACACTAGTTCTCAAGAAGCAAGAAAGGTTAGTTTTTTTAATGTCAAGTTGTGAATTCGGAATGTTAGTTAAGTAGGGAATATCACAAACTGAACTGAAATTGTGTCCCAACAATTGTCAGAATTATGCAAAGGGTTTGACAAGAACAACCAGTTTGAGGCCTCTAAGGATCTTAGCAAAGATACCGAGCCTTAGGCCTCGAAGGGGTAAAGTAAAGAAACGACCTGAAGTTACTCCACTGGCAGGCAAAAGTATCGATCGAGCCACCTGTTCATCTGCTCTAAAGAGCTCCAAGTTGCCCCGCCACATTGAACTCGAATCTGATGAGAGATCATCTTTTGATGTTTGCCCCTACAGTTACTGTTCTCTTCATCACCGCCATCACGCCCCTTCCCAACCTCTCAAAGAATTCATCTCTGCAAAAAGGCAATTGTTTAGCAACACAAAGGGCAAGCAGCTGGAGCACCAAACAATGCAACAAGTTCAACATTCGACGAGCGTCGCAAGAACTGATCATTCGGGGCAAGTTGCTGGTGCCGGAAGTCATGCAGCTGACGATGTTGCAAATGCCAGGACAGCAGATGCTCCTGAAGTGGAAGATACAGGCTTATATTTTCTCAGTAATGTCTATGCCAAACCTAGGAAGAAGTGGGCTATCGAAGGCACTCCGAGTGAAGACGAAGAAACATTAAATGGTTCAGTCGAAAGCCAAGTGGATGTTAGAGACTATGAACGGAAACCAGCATTTACATTCCATGAGGTAAGAACCAGAAACAATCTGAATGGTATATTAGTATCTAAGGTTAATTGACAGAACATGACGAAACAAAGTAACCCAACCCGTAAACTAAAATAAGGTAGCCTAGGATGCAATTGTAATAAGACAAAACCTGCAAGATCTGGTTCCCCATCTAAAGGCAAACCTGATAGAGGAACATGTTACTGCATTGAATGATTTAATTATTAATTTTCAATTAAATTTTCTTTTAGGCAAGCCGAGAATCACTAGTTGATGGGCAGCAGGGACCATATCAGATTTTCAGTGTGTGCCAAATGGAACCAGATGATACTACAAAGCATCACACTAGTACAAATGCAGTATCGAATTTATATTTCGAGTTACCTGTCAGTGGTTCCAAATCAGCATACACTGAAAAGCAACTTGAGCCATTTACAAGAGCTGAAGAAATTCAACGTTCCCTCAGCGATCCTCCCTACTTTCCAAATAGGGATACTGAAGTCAGATCAGGTACAAATGTGATCAATATCCTTTCTGACGGACAGAAGTACAATAGTATCTGGAACCTCATTTATCAACAGTACATGTCAAGTGAAGCATCAAAGGCTGAGAAACAGGGAGCAGAGGGCATTGATGAAAGAGATCAAGGTGGAGATGTAAACGGTGAGAAGATGATTGATCTGGATCCAGGAAGAAGTAAGTATGACAAAAATGTCAATGCAGATGAGGATACTCAAGCTGTGACGATGGAGAAATTAGAATTTGATCAGAATGCTGCAATAAACTTGGTACAAGAAGCCCTTAATGCACTCTTACAGCGGGAGGAACAGTCTTCTGACCAGCAATCCAGTTCATACCAGGAAAAGCCTAGCAGTCCTGCTGGGGAAGATATTTCAACTCCTACAGCTTCCTCACAAGAAAATGCTAGAGAATGTGGTGAAATGGTTGAACATGAGACGAGTCCACAATCAGAAGACAAGCATCAGAAAACAGGACAAATTGGTGCCGGTGTACAACACAAAGCAGAATCAAATGAAGGGAAGATGGCAGAGAGGAAAATGTCGAAGAGTCTTAGCAAGCTGAAGAAGATGATTGTGACAGCCAAATTCATCAAGGCAATGGAGAGGCTGAGAAAAATAAGCCCACGCAAACCGCAGTACTTGTCCCCAGAGCCAACCTCAGAGGAAGAGAGAATTTACCTAAGGCATCTGAGCTTGAAAGGAAGGAGAAATGATGAAGAATGGATGCTCGATCATGCACTTCGGCAGGTCATTTCCAAGTTGGCTCCTGATCAGCAAAGAAGAGTGGGACTACTAGTCGAAGCATTTGAAACAGTTGCTCCTGGACAAAAAGAGATGGGCATCAGATGCTATCCCATGAAAGGCCAGCCTGCTGCTGGCATTGAATTATCCACCACAAACGGAGAGCCGAAACAACTTGTTCAATCTGATCTAGCGATAACAACATCAGATAAGCAGTCTCCCCAAAAGCAAGACAATGGAGTGCCGCTTTTTTGTAAAGGTGTTTCTAAAGAAAAAAGTTTGAGGGATGAAGCTGACATTTTACATTCAATGTCGGAGTCATATAGCCAGAATCCTAGGTCAGCATCTGTTGATGATGAGTTTGGAGAACAAAGTCTGCAAAATGAAGAAGTTACGAGCACTCTGGTGGTGCCACCAAAACTTCCAACTGGGGATTCCGAAGTCGCCGTTGCTGGTGATATGACCACTATCCTCATTGACAAACAAAAGTACGCCAGTATGTGGAACATGATTTATCGACATGTCATATCGAGTGAAGTGTCAGTGAACGGAAACAAGGGAATAAGTATATATGAAGAAGAAGAACAAGGAAGCCAAGAGATGAATGATCCAGATTCAACTAAGAGTAGTTACAACACAAATCACAAGGACGATGGGGATGACCAGAGTGCAGCTGTTGAGAAGCATGAATTGGATCAGTCAGCAGCCATAAAACTTGTAAAAGAAGCAGTTAATGCAATCCTACAGCGTTATGAGCAGCCGTCTGATTCTGATCAGCAGTTTCGTCAAGTCCATGGCAGGATGGGTAATGAATATTCCAAGGAAGAGGATAGGACAGAGGAAAAGCATCAAGTGGAGAAGACAAGTGAAGAGCTCAAGCAGGATGTGGAACCCAGAGAATCAAATGCAGCCCATAAAAAAATGCCCAAGAGCTATAGCAAGCTGAGAAGAGCAATCGTAACTGCAAAATTCATCAAGGCAATGGAGAGGCTTCAAAAGATCAGCCCACAGAAATCACAATATTTGTCTGCAGAGGCAGCTACTGAAGAAGAGAGGGTTTATCTAAGGCATTTTAGCATGGATGGAAGGAAAACTTATGAAGAATGGATGCTTGATTATGCACTTAGAGAAGTGATTTCCAAATTGGCCCCTGATCAGCAAAGAAGAGTAGGGATACTTGTTGAAGCATTTGAAAGAGTTGCACCGGGCCAAAATGAGAAGAGCACCAGATACTATCCTGTGGAAGGACGGCCTGCTCCTAGCACTGAATCACCCACTATCATGAAAAAAGAACCGGTAGAATTTGCTGAGGAGATAAGTTTGAGAGATAAAACCGACATTTCACATTCAACATTGGGATCTTTTGAGCTTCATTCTAGATCAGTGTCGATTGATACAGCATCTGAAGAATCAAGTATGGGAAGTACAGATGCCATGAGAAGTCTGGAGGTGCCATCAGAACTTCCTTCTGGGGATTCTGAAGTCACTCTCACTTGTGATACAGCCGCTATTGTCTTTGACAAGCGAAAGTACACCAACATGTGGAATCTGATCTATCAACATGTCGTATCGAGTGAGGGGTTGGTGGACGGAGACAACGGGGTCGGTGGATATTATGAAGAAGAACATGGTAGCCAAGAGATGAATGACCTAGATTCAACTCAGTGTAGTTACAGCACAAATCACAGGGAAGATGAGAACAACCAAGGTGCAGCTTCTGAAAAGATTGACTTTGATCAGTCAGCTGCCATAAAGCTTGTAAAAGAAGCCGTTAATGCACTTCTAAATAGGCATCAGCAGTCAGCCCGTGAACAATATGTTCCTGATAGGACCACTGATGAAAACATCGAAGAAGAGGGTAAGATAGTGGAGAATGACCAAGAAGAGAAGAGAAGAGAAGAGCTCAAGCAGAACGTGCAACCAACTGAATCAAAGATGACCCATAGAAAAATGTCCAAGAGCATCAGCAAGTTGAAAAGAGCTATTGTTACTGCAAAATTTATCAAGGCAATGGAGAGGCTAAGGAAGATCAGCCGGCAGAAGTCAGGACACCTGTATCCAGAGGCTACTTCTGAAGAAGAAAGAGTTTATTTGAGGCATCTAAGCATGGACTCAAGGAAAAATGATGAAGCATGGATGCTTGATTTTGCACTGAGACAGGTGATCTCCAAGTTGGCTCCTGATCAGCAAAGAAAAGTGTCACAACTAGTAGAGGCATTTGAAACAGTAACTCCTGAGCAGAAAAAGAAATGCAACAGATGCCATACCTTGAACAGTAATTCAGCTCAAGGCATCAGGTTAGCCAACATTAAAAATGAAGCGCCAGAGCAATTTGTTGAATCTCACCAAGAAAGCTGCATAGCTGATGATTTGGTTCCTCAAAAGAAAAACGATGGGTTCCTGCTGTCTAGTATAGGCACCCTCAAGAAAAGAAATCTGCAGGAAGATCATGATCATCAAGAGAGCACAACAGGTATAAATATAGTCCTTAAACTTTTTCAGTTTATAGAAGACTGGAATACATAATTTAGTAGATCATGTTGCACTGTATGATAATATACTCCTTCCATCAAATATTAGCAGTCAAAATCTAACAAAAACAACAGCAAGGACGGATAGTAGCACTCTTTAATCCTTGACCTTGTTTATCACTCTCTCTCCTAATAAGTCGGGGTGATATAACCCATAACTATGTCAAATAAAGTATATCACATGTTGAATAAGTGCAATGATATTCCAGGTGACAGAATTAAGCAAGAGTTGCACAAAACTGCAGGTTCAGATGCAACTTTGAAGTTACCTGAAGACAGTTTGAAAACAATCTCTGTAGAGGTGGCACTTGAAGAATCGTGTACTGGAGATAAAGAAACAACTAGTTCTGGTGTCCCTTCCCAAACCAGGGAATTTGAGGTCAGCTTTGCTAGTGATATGGATGCTATCCTCTCTAATAAACACAACTATACCAGCATGTGGAACCTGATCTATCAACAAGTTATATCAAGTGAAGCATCAGATGCTGCAAAACAGGGAGCCAAAGAAGTTGATGGGGATGAACAGGGTGTCAATGCAAAGAAATGTCAGGTGATTAATGATCTAGAGATAACACAGGTTAGACACCGCAGAAACCAGACACAGGACGAGAATTACCAAAGTGCAGCTCCTGAAAAGGACAAATTTGATCAATCAGCCGCTATAAAGCTTGTAAAAGAAGCAATTGATGCAATCTTACAATCTCATGATCAAGGATCTGATGAACGCTTACTTCAAGACCATGACCTTGACAATAGTAGTGGTAGAGAGCTTTACAATACAACTGCTCCAAAATCCCCTGAAGAAAACTCCACGGAAGCGAAGCAAAAGGAAAGGTGTGGAAATTCAGAGCTAAAAGATGAGTTGCATAAAATGGAGAACACAAATGTCCCGCTCCAACAGTGGACGGAACGAAATGGAGTGAAGACATCCCAGGAGGACATTTCCAACAGCTGTAGCAAGCTGAAAAAGTTGATTATAACAGCCAAATTCATCAAGACAATGGAAAGAATGAGACGAATCAGCACAACCAGATCGCAACATCTGCCTCCTCAGGTGGCCTCAGAAGAAGAAAGAGTCCATCTCAGGCATCAGACCACCAATGAAAGGAGAAACAATGAAGAATGGATGCTCGATTATGCTCTTAGAAAGGTCATTTGTGACCTGTCTCCAGATCAACAGAGAAGAGTCGCTCTACTCATTAAAGCATTTGAAAGAGTCACCCCTGAGCAGAAGGATAGCGATAGTAAAAAGCAAATAAAAGCTGGACCAGCTGCTGGGATTGCAGATCCTGAGCAATATGATTCCACATCATATGAGGATCGTATTCCCCACAAGCACGATGGCGAAATCAGCCAGCTTGGTAAGGATCATGAACTAGAAAGAAGTGTCGAAACTCATCCCAAAGAGAATACAAACTTCAACACAAAGTTACAAGAGAAGGTTCTTGATGCAGAAAGAATCAAGTGGCAAATTAACCAGCAAGACTGCCCAAAAGGTAATGAATAGCATGTATTTGATTCATGCAACTTGCTAGAGAATTGTATAACCTCACATTTTTTTAACTAATTGTGAGCTTTGTTGATTGTCTGGGGTGTGACCCATTCAACGTATTGGCAGTGAAAAAGGAGGAGACAGAATCCAACCTGCTATCTGAACCACTAGAACAAGCCTGTTCGAGAGGGGAGCCTGAACAGGTTAGCGAGGTGAACACAGAGAAAGATATGTATGTTAACACTCAGCAACGTAGCACAATGTGGAACCTGATATATCAACATGTCAAATCAGTCGGTGCAGTAGAAACTGGGGACAAGTTAGCTGACGGAGTGGCCAACACAGACCAAACAACCCCTGGTGATAAGACAATGGATGATGCAGATGATAGTGATGCAAGCAGTGTCACAAGTGAACTCGCTGAGAGTGACGCCATCAAGCTCGTAAAGGAGGCAATAGACAACATCCTTGATACACCACAAAAGCTGGAAGAAGACCAAAGAGCAGCAGTTGGAGAAAAACAACCTCAGAAAAGCCTGTCCAGGGGCTACAGTAAGCTCAGAAAGTTGATTATCTGCAACAAGTTCATCAAGGCAATGGAAAAGATGCAAAAATCTCAACCACAAAAGCGCAAAAGTCTCCTGTTGGTCTCTGATGTGGAACCAGAAAAGACTCATCTAAGGCCTTGCACTGTGGGTGAGAAGAAAAGCACAGACAACTGGATGCTTGACAATGCATTACAAAAGGTTATTTCTGGACTTGCTCCAGTTCAACAAAGAAGAGTCGCCATGTTGGTCAAAGCTTTTGAAAAGGTAAATCCAGATCTTGAAGAAACAGAAAACGGGCTGTGCTGCATAGAAGCTAAATCCAGAACTACCATTTCCGTGGCTGGCAATGCAGATGGTAAGGTGGAGCAAATTGCTGAGTCACCACAGAACTCGAGCAGTCTGCCTGGTGGGTTTGATGATGTCGAGCAGGAAAATTCAGTTGCAAATTCTAGCAGACATCAGGAAGGAATTAATGTAGACAGATCTCCCAGCTCAAGTAAACAAGACTGGAGAACTGATGGTCCATCACGCACCGCAACAGCAACATCCGACGCAGTTGTAACTTCATCAAATGTTCATAAGAACCCAACAGAAAATAAGTCCACCGAAATGCCACATTCTAGTGTCTCACTGGAGGACAGAAGGGGCAGAGACTTGGTTAGGGATTCTGACACAGACAACAAATTTGCAACGACGTCTTTACAACCTGAAGATGAGTGGACGACAAGCATAGAAAATAAAAGCTCTTTGGACGGGGATAAACCTACCAGCCTGTGGTGTCTGCTAGTAAAGCATATCAAAGCTGATGAATCAGAGAAGACAGAAAAGCGAACAGCAACAGAAATTAATACAAATGCACAGGTAGATGGTGCAAACTTGTTATCTCAAAGGAACAACGACAACCCAAACCAGAATTCACCTGAGTTTAACCATGAGAGAGACATAGATTTTCAAACTCCAAAGTCAATGAGCTTCGAGTTCCGGAAAAAGGAAGCAGTTAAGCTGGTAAAAGAAGCCCTAGATGAAATCCTTCTTCTTCCTGACCAGACATGTGATGATCAAACCTCAGATCATTATGTTTCAAGTGAAAGTCGTGAAGATGGAGGAAATCCCTTATCTGGAGCAGAAGAACTACAGGATGGTACTCCAACCCCTCAAAATGAGAATAAATCAGCTAAAGAAAACTCACCCAATAGTTTTAGCTCACTGTCCAAAGTTATTCTCTGCAAGAGATTCATCACGGCCATGGACAAAATGAGGAAGCTCAAACCACAAAGTCCACAATATAATTCTCAACAGATGGACACGAAATCAGAGAATAGTCGTCCAATACGTCAAATAGCAGCCACTGAGAGAAAAGATTGGGAAGAGTGGATGCTTGATTCTGCAATGCAGCAAGTCGTAGGGAAACTTGCTCCAGCTCAGAAGAAAAAAGTAGCACTGCTTGTTCAAGCTTTCGAGACAGTTGGTTCACAGCCAGAACCAAGCATCGGACAGAGAGTCAAAGTAGCAGCAGTATGAGAGCAAAAGCCGTTTACCCAAGTAAGCATTTCAGGTTCTTTTTTCTTTTCTTTTTTTTTTACCTTGTAAAAGCTGAACAAAGAGCAAGTCTAATTTGCATTCTGCCAACTGTACAGGAAGATTCAGGAGCTCATCATAAAAAAATTCTCAGTGAAAGACAACCAAGATTGCGATGATCCTAGCATATTTATCTCAGAAGCATTTCGACTAGTGCAGTTGTGCTCCTATGCTAATGGGTTGTGGTGGTGTAGGGAATACTCGGGGAAGAATTTTGGAATGCACATCATTGTTTTTTTGTGAGTGGTTCCTCAAGAAATTATTACCCAAGATAGCAAACAACCATGATCTGGTGTACATATATGGATTGTTTAGCACACAAACCAGCACAGTTGTAAATTTTTGTATCAGTTTTATCTACTCTTGTTTGGGGGATGATATTCTTAAGGTACGAGTACACAAATATGTGAAAATCATTCCATAAACTTATGCAGGTTGAAGAATGAAGAGACACCATTAAAGGGGGGTTGGTCGAAGAAAAAAGAAACGAGTACAGTGACACCTGCTGTAATGTCTCACATTTTCTTTTATTGGATGATATTATGATACATGTCCATGGTCACCATGTATGCCACTTTCGAGAGGAAAGCCTCCTAATTTTCCTTTTTCCTTACCTATTCAAAAAAACAAAAACAAAAAAGTTGCTCACCATGTATGCCAAAATTGAGGTTAACTAGAGATGTATAGCCTTTAGATCAATTAGGGTCTATTGTTAAGGTTGATTAAAGATCCGCAGCCTTGAGATCAGTCAGTGCATATATAGCAAACTTTCTCGACCGACAAACATTTAGGACTCTCCAAAGTCCAAACTATCATCAAATGGTGTTGATGTCTTCTTCTTTTTTTTCTTTTTTTTTTTTTTTTTTTTTTTT
>ONZA01018862.1:796-17835 GCA_900322205.1 Kewa caespitosa
TAGAAAATAAAATGTAAAAAAAAAAAAACCACAACTCCCCTCCTAAGGAGTTCCTTCGGAGGGGAGGACCCTCGAGAATCTACCTTTGAATGGGGTTCGCACCGAATTTTGTTATACGCAAAATTTTGATGGAACGATTTTTATGTTTTAAGGTTTTTTTTTTTTTTTTTTTGTGGATTTTGGCTTAAGAAATTATGAGAAAAATGCTCACAAATGATTCCTAAGCTTGAAAGGAAAGGCTTGTGGTTGTTGGGGAGTTTTTGCAGAGTTTTTGCTTGTTAATTGTTGTTATTGCGTACGGTTAATGCATGTGTTTGTATAGTGGTGGAAAATTTAATGCACCTTGGCCCAGCAAATATGAATCAATTCGCTGGGTGATAGGGCGATTTACCTAAAATTCGATCATTGCCCAGCGTATGAGGCTATTCGCTAGAAGCTGATCCATGCACTTGGGTTGTAAGAGTCAGGGGAGAGCCAACAGACAGCGATTTGATAGAAAGTCGCTACTTGCCCAGCGTATATTGTGATTATCGCTGGGGATCAATCGATTATGGGGCAAAACGTTGGGTGGGCAACGGTTTTGCCCCTAATCGCTAGCTCTTGATTTAATACATTCGTTACGGTTTTTTATTCCCTTTGCCGGGAATCCTAGGGAGATATCTAGAAGCTTCAAGGGTGAGGTGAAATGACCATTTTGCCCTTTTGACTTCGATTCACTTTGAATTTTTTGGATTTTTATTATTTTGTGTATTAGAAACTTTTGAGAATGGTACCGTAGATTATTTATTGTCATAGGGTCATTTCGGGGACACTATTTTGGTGTCAACAAGAATTATTGTGAGTATTACCTGTGATTTCAGCACTTCCCATGTTTGTATTATTCTCTTAAGTAGTTTCCTCTAGAGCTGCAAATCATGATCCCGTATTCATTGGGATGTGTTCCTGAGAAGATCTAATCCCCTGGTTACCATTCGGGTTAGGCTTTTCTCTCGGGTTCGAGCTGCTAGTTTGTTGCGTCCTATTGCTCCCATCACCATTGACAGTCATAGTGTTTCTTCTCCTCTTAGTACGTTGGACAAGCATCCACCTTCCATAATCTTCCATGCATTCTGGCCTCTAAGATGGATATGCCATGGTAGGATCCCTGAGTTGTTGTTGTATGATCTCAGCCACTTTTTCAGCTTCACTTTGAGGACAAAACTCCTCTTTGTGGCCAAGCTTGCCACAATTGAAATATACCAGTTTTAGGCCTTCATATTGTATTTTCCATGCCCTCCCGTTGAGCCAGAACTTGGATAGTAAGGGCTTGGCCAGATCAACTTCAACACTTAATCTAGTATATTTTCCCTATTTACTCCCCAGTTAGCTTCAGTCCATTAAAGTATTCAACGCTGAGCATTAGGATTTGTACCCATGGAGTTAGAACACAAATTTGTTTCTCGTCTGTGACGAACTTGGGTACCCATTTCCAGATGACTAGGTAGTTATTCCCAATTAACCACGGTCCTTGCATGAGAAAATGTGTATAATCTCCCATGTTTGCAAAGCGTATCACATAGTAATCATATCCTATGTCAACCATTGTGGATTCAACTTTTGGTGACCATTTGTTTGAAATTGTTTTCTTAACTTCATGTATCCTAGCCCCTTTTCAAAGAGTTTGATTATGAGTCGATTGCGCCAAGGTTGTTGAATCCTGCTTTTTTCCTTGGCCATTAGGAGGATGGTAGGACAATGTGGGTCTTCTTCCTCAGGTGGACCATCATTGATGGTCATCCCATTCGTGATCAACACTTTCTTCCATATTCAATTCTGTCACAATAGTTTGTTGTTGGCTTGTCATGATGTCTCCAAAGGATGGACGTTGCTGGGGCGGTTGTTGGCTATTCTCAGCAACAGTTTGTGATACATCAGTCTCCATTTCATTACCAGCATTCTCGAATTCATTTCCCCTCTTTACCTTTTTATTTGATCGACTTAATTGGTCAATCTCTTCACTAGTTGCTTGCCTTTCATTTACTCTCGCACTAGGGGTTTCCTCCATAAAGAGCATTTTTTTCCAGTCAGGTCCATAAAGTTAGGAGTACTTTATGAGTTGCTTATTTTGTGCACTAGAACAACATTATTGGAAGATGACACTTTGCAAGTGAAAGTATTAGACACTTGTAAGTTATTCATTTTCCTTTCTCGTGAAATAAATCTGCCTAAAGTCAATTCAAACACCTTTTACCCGGTCCCTCTTAGCTTATCTCTTGTTCACTAACTAGCCTTCCAACAATACAATTAGAGTACTGCAACACAAGTCACCGCCGTTCTTCATTGAAATCCCGCAGCTGCACCCCAAAAATTACAAATTCCAGCTCCATTAAACAATTTACTCAAGCTTCTACTAAGCTCCCTATCTACCTTTCATTCTTCCACCAAATCACACCTAATTCCTCGTCAATTCTTAAAAGTTTAACCCTAGCTAACAACATCAAGCATTTCCCCTCCATCATCAAATTCCAATCCAAATTTGAGGCCCATATCATGTCAAATATCATAAACCAAGTTTCCGGACAAAACAATAAATTTGATTTATTGTACAAACGTTAGTGATGGTGGGAAAGGATATCTCACTCTGGGCCATTGGTTTCTAGTCATTTGGATATCTTGCGCATCAACATCTTATCAGAAGTTTATTCAAACTACTCGTATAGTCCACTTCTTCAACACAGGAAGCAGACTTGTTCATGGCTGTCCAACCCATTAGGATTTAAGCCATTAAATGAGTGGTATAATTGAAGTGTAATTTGATTATAAGGAGGCTAAATTAGGTGAAAATTGGCTTAAACAGCATATTTATGAGTTTCAACGACCCTGATAAATTATAGAAAGGTAAATACAATTATTTCATTCTATGGCGTTGAATGCTAACTCATATTCTTTTGGGTGTTCCTACCATCAATGGACTCCCACCCACCCGTAAGTGTATTTATGTAATGTAGCGTGTTGACAATCTTGAGTTGAGTTACAATGATATTGTTAGCTATAGATCAACCCACAAAGTTGGTGTTTGTAGCTACATGTTTGAAGATATTTTGGGTATTTTTGGGTAAGGAGAGTGGACCCTCGAAGACTCAAAGGGTTGTAAAGCTTCAGCTATATGAGATGAGGTGGACTCTGATGTGGCTCGTCAGAAGAAGGGTACATGCAAAGAAAGCGCACGTAAACTGCCCCTGGTGTGGTCCGTGTAACAGTTCTCTGACGATAAAGTTAATGATGGGATTCCAAATATAAAAAACTCTTTAGGGCAGCCAAATTTTTCTTGGGAAAGAGGAAAGACTTGAATGCTCTAGAGAGAGAAAGTAAATGAGCTAATCAATCAGTTGTCAAGATCAATCATTATGTTCTTACCCTTTAAAGGTGTGCATGCCTCCTATTTATAGACATTCTCGAGATGATGCTAGGGTTACGGCTTGTCCACTGGCGAGGCGCCACATGGACATTCCTTCCATGGGCTAACCAAGATATGGGCCTTGAAGGCCGCTAATTAGGTTCCATCATCTGCGTGGCACGTGTGTCACCCTTGGAGACTTCTGAAATCTTCCATAAGCTCTCCTCCTCCCACGGGAGACGTCCCGGGGAATAAATGGGCATTTCGGTTGTGCCCCTTCGTCGCTTCTTCCATCATTCGTTTGGTTGGTAACCCCCTTCCCCGTCGTCTGGACCCTTCATCCTTGAGCGGGGCAGTGGCACTACGACCCATGTCTTAGGGACGCCTCGTCCTACTTGCGAGTGGAAGACGAGGGTCAGATGCCGAGGGCTTAGAAGAGAACCCAAGGCCATCGTATGGAGATGGCCATTAGGATGAATCGATGATTGACGGGCCGTTGGAGGTAGCCCGTTCTGAGGCATGACCATAGGCCTAGATAGGGCATAGGACGATATGGGCCGAAGTGGCCCAAGGGCTGAAGAGGGGTGCAAGCCAAAACTAACCAAACATTTGCCCCTCAGCTTGGGCGTGCTCCGAGACCTCAATGAGGGTGCTTGCCCGATAAAATATAATAACTGGGCGGACGAGGGGCCCCTCGGCCGTCCAGAGAGGACGCCCCTTCACCTTCTTCCACTTGTCTTGGGATGATCATGCGTGGGGTGTGTGACACATGGTAAGATCTGAGGGTTTGTCTTTAATATGCTCCCCAATGGACACGACATTTTGGCCAAACGATGTGACGCTTCTCCTTCCTCTATCTTCGCCCCTATAAATATAAGGGGCCTTTCTCACTCATTCCCTTCATTTTCTCCTCTCATTCTTTGAACTTCTTAGAGAGAGAAAGTCTTAGAGAGAGAAAGTGCGTGCTGCTTGCGTTAGGGACCAAGTCGTTCAACCGTTCTCGCCACCACTTCATCTCTTCTAGGCTCTATCGTCTCTTTGTAAATATGTACCTTACCAATGACTTTGAATGGGACCCCGTCCTCGAGGCCTTTGTCGAGGAGACACCAAAATCTTGTGTGGAGCGCCTAAGAGGCACTATGGAGGGGCTTTGGCACCTTCATTAGGACGAGGTCTCCTGGCCTAAGGACTCCGCCCCCGGGGGAATGAGTGAGAAAGGCCCTTTAATGTCGACCCTTCATTTGGCCTTCGGCGACCTCAATCTGAGGACATTAGTAATAAGTCATCGGTGAGCAACCCCTATGCATAAGGAAGAGACCTTAATAACAATAATAATAACTATGCTTCGGCTCCGGCGAGCAGGAAGGTACCGGTGCAGGCTCGACATGTTCGTTGAAAAGCTGTAGCTAGGAGGATAGCTCGGACAAAGCACACAGCTCAGAGGGTGTTGTAAGACCTCGAGGACGAGCCCAATCCGTCGTTCGTCGAGGTCGCTAAGTCGAAGCCCCCTGAGAGGCGAAAGCTTATGCTAGACAAGAGTTCGAAATCAGCTTCGTCAACCGGTAAGTCATTTAAAGTTATTTTCTTTTTGTTGTCCCGGTTCTAGCTGCCTCGTTGCACTTTGGATCCCGATAAGGTCATCGTAGCCTGCCTCCCACTGTACACTATCCCGATAGGCATGACGAGGATGGTGAAGAAGAGAAAGACGCACAAGATGGAAGAGGAGAAGGCCTCCACAAGAGAGAACCCAAGAACGATACCGAGTAGCTGGAGTATATCCAAAAAGGACTTCGACCTCTACTTGTCATGGGTTGGTGGCCCCAAGAGGGCTTTCTTATTGGCGCTGGAGGAGGGCTTGATGGCCGATCCCCCTGAGGATTTCCTTGCCTTTCACAAGCTCTCGGGCAAGTCAGATTTCCGACTACCCCTTCATCCTTTCTCCCTCGCCCTCCTTAGGGCTTACGGTATTGCCCCAGCGCAACTCGTCCCCAATACTTGGAGACAAATCACCTTTTTTCCCTTTTTTTTGTCCTGTAAATAACATAACGCTGACCCTCGGCCTATGGTCACTTGTGACAAACGGCCCTAAATCACATCCTTCTGTATATTTTATTTTCTTCTTCGAGACGAAGTTCGAGTTTGTATTTGGACCTTTGATTCCGTCTAATAATCAAGGCTGGGTCTCCGACTATTATTATGTTGGGACCACAGAGGACGGTTTCCTAGACGGGATTTCAAGGTGGAACCCTTCTTCTCTTCCGGCATCCCTCGACGTGCCTTCGGCGGAAGACGATGCCGCTTTGGCATTGTTCCGCTATAAGAAGAGGTATCGGGAAGACAAGACGAAGATCTACATGAAGATGCCCATCCAAGATAAGGAGTTTTTGGTGTACCATGGGATCAGTAATGCCATGGGCCAGGGTATTTTCTGTCTATTTCTCTTTCGTTATCACTTTGGCTATCTCATACTGTTCACTCACTTGCTTTGTCCTCCTATTTGCAGAGGTTCCTTGTGCTTCTTTGATGACCAACTCAGCAGGTGCAGACATAACAGGGACCTCGTCTATGGAAGATATCCAGGCCAAGATAGTGGCCGAAAATAGGTTGATTCTTGGTGAGATGAGGGTGGTAAATTTTTCGCATACGTTGCATTTATTTGGTCTTATGATTCTTGTTTGCTCACTAGACTTTCACTTGCACAGAGAAAGAGGCAAAGAAAGGAGCCAGAACGAAACAAATGAGGGAGATGACTTCCTCCTTGTCTGCTTCTATGACCACGAGTACTTCGGCGCCCAAGCTTCAAAAGTAGGCGGGAATCGGGAAGGAGTTGAATAACGTGGTCGAGGTCCTCTTGGATAGGAGTCCGAGAGAGAAGTTCTAGTGGCCATTACGATGGTGCCTCCCTCCTCAACTCCCTCGTCCAGCTCCCATAAGGACAAAGGGCAGGGACCTACCATTTCCTGAAATGTCCCCCTCCTCGCCTCCTATTTGGCCCTCGTCAAGGGGCACTCTTTTTTGGTACCTCTCCCGAAGTCTGGACAAGAAGGACCAGGTGGCGGCCTCTTTCTTGGACATGTCCATGCCTTGGGAGGACTTTCGGTACTTGGAGAGCCGTCCAGGTTTGGCCAAGTACATGAGTCGTTACTTGGCCATGGAGGTATGCTTCGTTTTATTATGTTGTTTTTTTCAATCTTTCTTCGAGCTGATCCTTCTCTGTTTCTTCTCACAGGCGATGATCTTGTCTCGGCATTATACCAAGCTCGCCAAGAAGAAGGCGTCAACTTGGGATGCCGAAGAGGAGAGGGATGAGTCCATGAAGGATAAGGAAAGAGCTGAGAAGGCGAGGGCGAAGGCCAAGAAGGAGAGGGATCCGCTGTCCCGGCGCTGTGGGACCTTCGAGAAAGAGAAGTCCAAGATGGAGGCGAAGCTTGCTGCTGCTGAGGCTGAACTGGCCAATGAGAAGGAAGAGAAGTCGACCCTGGAGGTTGAGCTGATTAAGGAGAGGGCCGAGAAGGAAAAGGAGAAGGCCACCTCCAAGTCCCTTGGTGATGCTATGGTTGCATCCAAGAGGGTATTCCTTGATAGCATCAATGATGCCTTGATGGCCATCTTCGGGTCCGAGGATGGCTTCGAGTGTTCGTAGGCAAAGAGGGTCGTCCTGATGGTGGCCAAGTTGGGGGAGAATCCTTCAACCAATGAGGAAGCCTACAAAAAAGAGTTGGGTCCTGAAGACGGCTGCTGACCATCACTTCTTCGATACCAACTTCTTAGAAGACATTGGGGATCACCTCGGTCCTGAAGACGAGGGTGACCAGGACGTAGGGGACGAGGGCCAGGTTGGTGCTGAGGGTGTTTCTTTGCCCGATGGCGATGTCGAAGCGTTTTCTTCTCCAAAGGGTCACGATGCCGTCCCTTCTCCTGATGATGCTGCTATTGCTTCTTGTAAGGCCTCACCCTGATGGGGGTTGAAAGATTTGTATTTAGGGATTTCTGTAATGAATTGCGAATAGTGTTTTTGTTTTCTCATTTTGAATGAATATTTGTTGATTTACTTTCAATGTTTGCACTTCATCTTGCTTTCTGCACCAGACTTGGACAAGTAATGCTTGTGATGAAGGCTCATGGTGGGGGTTAGGGTCTCCCGTCCCTCTGCCCCTACTTGAGCAAGACTAGGTGAGTTCTGCCGAGTGCCCTTTGATGAAGGGCATCACTTCGTCGCACCCTGCCCGTTAGGTGGGGAAGGGTGCTGCTCTGTGATGCTGAGGTGGGGATTTCGGCTTTTAATACTTGAAAAATTTTGGATTTTCATAAATCGAGGTCCTTTTTTCCACATGCGTTATCTTTTTGGGAAACGTTCTCTTCTTTTTCGGATATTTCATTATTTTTATCTTCTTGGAGTGTGTTACGCCACGTGTCATGCATCTCCTATTTCCCTGAAGCGATCTGGACCGTTGACCATTTTTGTCTTGCCTATAAAAGGGGGTGTCTGGGTCATTTTCTCCTTGCACCTTTCCTTTTCTTCTTTCTATTTCCCTTTCGAGGAAAAAACATGTTCTCTCTTTTTCAGTGCTCCCTCATCTTTGTCTCTTTCTTCTTCTTTTTAGGGGTGGAATGGTCTTCGTCTATGGTTATGACAACCCTGGTGGCTTCATCTTTGGACTTGGTTCATGTTTAACGCTTTTTGATGATCGCGGCCTTTATGGGGTCGACTTGCTTGTCTCATTAGTCTTCGATAAATAACATCCTCATCTTATGGAGGGATGTTAGTTGATACGGGGTTGTGTAGCTATTTTTTGGCCTTTAAACTTCCGAATGGGCGGTTGATGGATTTTCACCCACTTTCCATTCACGGGCCAGAAGATGAGCTTGTCCTCGTGTCGTCGTCCCTCGCACCTTTTTCTTCTAGGGGCTAAGAGAGGCAGGCTCGCCAGGCCCTTGCATCTCGTCCCGATGAGTAGACAAAGTGGTGGAGTTGGAAGTTGGAGAGAGGCGTTGGTTGACGGTGCTCGAGATCATGGTCGAAATGCACTCCTCCAAGCTGGGAAGGACTTGGCGTATTACGTTACGTCCCCGTCCTTCGCCTTGTCTTCCTTCGTCTTCTGATCGGCCTCATTGCTCTCTTCCTACAACTTCGTTCGGGTGCCCCTTCTGCTAGACTTTGGGGGGTTCTCCCCTTCAAGGAAGAACTTGGCTTATTTATTTCTTTTCGGTTTTTGGGGAGATTTTTCTTTGTATTTCTTGTGTGTAAAAATCTTTGTAAAGGACTTCAATGAATGTAGATGAGATTGTTGGCTATCTTCCCCCTAGGATAGGGTCTAATCTTTTCTTCTTTGCTCTTATTTACTCTACTTCATCTACCTTTGCGTTTGCAGACTTGACTGATTTTCCTTCCAGGGTGGGGTCTCGTCTAACCGTGATGCAGACTTAGTTCGTTTGCCCCCTAGGGTGGGGTCTCGTCTGACCATGATGTAGACTTAATTCATTTGCCCCCGGGTGTCTCGTCCAACCGTGTTTTAGACTTACTTCGTTCGCCCCTAGGGTGGGATCTCATCTAACCGTGTTTTAGACTTAATTCATTTGCCCCCAGGGTGGGGTCTTGTCTAACTGTGTTTTAGACTTAATTCCTTTGCCCCCAGGGTGGGGTCTTGTCTAGCAGTGATGTAGACTTAAATCATTTGCCCCCAGGGTAGGGTCTCTTCTAAGCGTGTTTTAGACTTAACATCATTTTCTCCTAGGGTGGGGTCTCGTCTAACCGTGATACAGAATTAATTCATTTGCCCCCAGGTGGGGCCTCGTCTCTTATGTTGGAAAATTTTCTCAATGAAACATGTAGACGAGAGGCTTGTAAGCTCGAAAAGTTTTCTCTCATGGCTGTTTGGGGGAGCCGACCCCTCTCAACCAATGGCCTTACAAAATGGATAAAAAGGTTGTTTGGGGGTGCTCACCCCTTTCGGCCAGTGGCCTTACACAAAGGATAGTAGGCTGTTTGGGGGCGACTACCCCGTCATCTAGAAAAATTCTAGGAATCAAAAAGTTTTGTGAGGCTGTTAAGGGGTGCCTATCTCGACGAGGCTCCATGATGAGATGACGTCCTATACGAAGAATTTCTTGAGGTTGTTGATGTTCCATGGTGTGCTTATCTTCCTCCCTTCCAGTGTCTCCAGTCGCTAGGTCTTTGAATTCAGTACTTCGATCACCTTGTAGGGTCCTTCCCACTTCGGTGTCATCTTTCCTTCTTCATTCTTCCTCCCCACGGACTCCATGGTCCTCAAGGAGAGGTCTCCCACATTCAATTTTCTCATACTCACCCTTCGATTGTAGGCTCTTGTCATCCTCTGTTTGTAGATCTTGGCTCTCAGCAGTGCGTCTCCTCGTACCTCCGGGAGGAGGTCGAGGTTGTTCTTCAACCTCTCATCATTTGTCTCGGGGTTGAAGTTTTTGACCCTTGGGCTCTTGTTAGCCAGTTCCAATGGGAATATGGCTTCGGAATAGTAGACGAGGCTGAATGGTGTCTCTCATGTGATTGCCTTCTCGGTTGTTCTCGATGCCCACAAGACCTATGCCAACATGTCGGCCCATATCCCTTTGGCTTTGCCTAGCTTCTTCTTGATTCCATTCACCAAGATTTTGTTGCTTGACTCTACATGACCGTTCGTTTGGGGCCTTGCGACTGCAGTAAGATTCGCTCTTACCCCACAATCCGCTAAATAGTCGGTGAGCTTCGGTGTGTCAAACTGTCTGCAGTTGTCGAAGATGATGCTTCGGGGGTTGCCCAAGAATGTGAGGATATTCTCTAGGATGAACTTATTTACATCTGCCACACATATGTTTTTCATAGCCCTACTTTGATCCACTTGGTGAAGTAGTCAGCGGCAACGATGGCGTACTTCAGCTGGCCTGGGGCTTGTCGGAATGGGCCCACAATGTCCATGCCCCATAAGTGGAAAGGTATTGGAGATAGAATGGGCGTCATCTTGGCAGACGGGAGCTTCAAGACTGGTGCGAAAACTTATCACTTCTCACAACTCTTAATCATTTCCGCTGCTAAGGTGTGCCTCAAGATCTTGTGAGCTATGGTTCTTCCCCCTTGATGGGCTCCGTAGATTGCAGCGTGGGCCTCTCGGATGATTTCTTTCACTTGAGTCTTCGAGACACACCTTAGCAGCGGGTGGCTCAACCCCCTCTTAGACAAAATGCTGTCTCAGAGTTCGAACCACATCGCTCTCGTCCGGATCCTCTTTGCTTCCTTATCATCTTCTGGGAGTTTCCCTTCTCCCAACCAAGCTATCAAGGGCTCCATCCACTCATCTCTTCGATCAAGTAGGAAGACTTCAAGCTCAGGTTCGATGCTTCTCTTCTCTTTCTCTTCCCAGAAAATATTTCGAGATTCCCCCTCAGCAGAAGAGCTTGCCAGCCAAGCCAGGGCATCGGCATGGTGGTTCTCTAACCAAGGGATGTGGTTTACTATGCATCGAAATCTTTGATCATCTCCTTCACCTTACCGAGGTATGCCTTCATCCCTTCTCCCTTGGCTTTGTAGTCCCCTGAGATCTGCCAAACGACTAGTTGGGAGTCCATCCTTTCAATGATTTTCTTGGCCCCTGCAGCTTGGGCCATTTCCATTCCCGCGATGAGGGGTTAGTATTCGGCTTCGTTGTTGGATGCTTGAAATTTGAACCTAATCGCGTACTCGAAGACATCCCCCTCGTTTGAGGTGATAATGGAACCTGCTCTGCTTCCACTTCTGGATGATGAACCATCAACACTCATCAGCCAGGACTCGGTCTACTAACTCAGTACCTTCTCTGAGATTGTCAGTTTGGGGACAAAATCAGCAATCGCTTGACTCTTTATCGCCCTTCTAGGCCCGTACGAGTTGTCATAGCCGGTAAGTTTGTGTGCCCACACTTGTGCCCTTCTGGCCGAGTCCAATCTACCCAGTATCTTCTTAAGCGGTTGATTCGTCATAACAGTTATGAGGTGACCCTTGAAGTAAGGCCTGAGATTTCTGGAGCTGATGAAGACTCTTACAGCAAACTTCTCTGGTATGGAGTACCTAAATTCAGCCCCGCATAGGGCGTGGCTGGTGAAGTAGACGGGTTATTTTCTCCTCTCTTCTTCCCTGACGAGGACCAAGGCGACGGCCTATCAGAGACAACGAGGTAGAGGAACAATCTTTCTTCGGGCTTTGGTGAGGTAAGTTTGGGTAGGGATCCCAGATATAGCTTCTACCTTTCGAAAGCTTCTTGGGAATCATCGCTCCATTCAATCCTCATCCCCTTCCTCAGTGTTGAGAAGAAGTGTGCGCATTTGTTCGCTGATTTGGAGATGAACTGGTTAAGCGCCGCGATGCATCCTGCCAACTTCAGTATGTCTTTCACGCCCTTCGGGGGCACCATGTCAATTACTGTCTTCACTTTTCTGGGTTTGCGTCGATGCCTCTTTTGCTTTCAATGAACCCGAGGGACTTACCTCCTCTCACTATAAAGACACACTTCCTAGGGTTCAGCTTCATCTTGTTCTTCCTCAAGGTCTCGAAAGTTTCCCTCAAGTCATCCATGTGATTGGATGACTTCACACTCTTGGTGATAAGGTCGTCCACATAGGCTTCGAGTTTCTGCCAAATTTCCCTACGAAGACCTTTTGGATGAGCCTTTGGAAGGTAGCTCTGGCCTTTTTCAGACCGAAGGGCATCATAGTGTAACAGAATACTCCTTCATCGGTGATGAAGGCTGTTGAACTTTGATCCTTTTTCTTCATGAAAACATGATGATAACCCGAGAAGGCGTCCATGAAACTTAGAAGTTCGAGGTCAGTACTGGAATCGACCAACTTATATATCCTTGGGAGAGGGAAGTGATCTTTCGGTTAGGGTTTGTTTAGGTCCGTGTAATCAACGCACATTCTCCAACTCCTTGTTGTATTCTTTACCATCACCACGTTAGCAAACCACTTCGGGTACCGAGACTCTCTTATGAATCCAGCTTCTAACAACTTTTTAACTTCTGCTGATGCGGCTCAACTTCTTTCTTCGCCTAGATGTCTCTTCTTCTTCTTGACAGGCTTGAGTTTGGGGTTTATGTCGAGGTTATGTTCCATGAGGGACCTGTCGATGTTAGGCATTTCCTCCGGGCTGAAGGTGAGGACGTCCTGGTACTCCCTAAGGAGCCTCGTCTACCCTTCGCTGGTGGTCTCATCTAGCTCCTCACCGAGGTATGTGACTCGTTCCGGATGAGAAGGGTCCAAGATGACCTCCACCTTCCTCCCAAAGGGGGTGGCCCGCTCTCTCTCCTCAATCCTGGCGTCAGCAACTTCTAGCTGGACGACGTCCACCATCAAACACTACACTTTGTTTCCTTTCTCTTCCTTTGTTGGAGTGGCTTCTTCTATCTTCACAATGACTCTGTCTTTAGGGGTTTCTTTTCTTCTCTTCTTTGAGCTTGTTTCAGTCAATATCAAGGTCCTGGCCTCGGCAGGGGGTAACGTATTCTCTGCAAAGATGCTCTTGTCGCTGAGACAATGGAAGTAGCAGTTCCTGGCCGTCTTCTGGTCATCGAGGACTCTCCCCACTTCCCCATCATCCCTGTGGAACTTCAATGTTAGCAGCATCATGTTTGGTGTTCCATTTATTTTGTTCAATGTTGGTCATCCAAGGAGGATGTTGTATGCGATTGGGACGTTGACAATAAGGAATTCTGAGACAATACGTCTAGCTTCGTTCTTTGGCCCTATCCTCACTAGGAGTTGGATGCTTCCCATCAGCTAGACTTGATTTCCGCCAAAACCTATAACGGGGCGATTGCTTCGTGTCACCTTGTCTGTGGTGGCAAGGTCTACAAGGCAGCTCGTCGTAATTACATCGACCGAACTCCCTGTGTCTACTAGGACTCTCTTTACTAAGGTATTGGCTATTTTCAACTCACGATGAGGGGGTCATCATGATGAAATTGGAGGGGTCTCATGTCCGCCTCGTCGAAGATGACGGGCTTTCCGAACTTGGGGACTTCCTAGATCAACATGATTTGGTCGAGGTATCTAAGATGGGCTCGTCTTGCCTTGTTCATAAGGCCACCTCCTGCCGGTCCACCTGAGATGACAACCACTTCATAGCAGTCCGAGGAGGACCCTAAGGCCGTAGGCTCAGCTTCTCCTTGAGGAAGGGGTTGAGTTTCCCTTCTTGTGCCAGATTCTAGAGCTGGGAGCCTAGTTCTTGACAATATTTGTACTATGTTCGTGCTCCTTGTGGTAGTGGCAGAAGAAGTAGCTCTTTCATGTACCTTCCTTCATTGAGGTTGGGTCGGGCAGTAACTTGGGGTTGATTTTTGCAAAAATGGCTTCTTGATTGCAATTTAATATCTCATTCACTGCGAGGCTTTCCGGCATCTTCCTCCAAGAAGTGAAGAGTTGGAAGAATAGGCCCCGACGAAGGGAAAGGTGAGGCTCTCTTTCTTTAGCTTCATTTGTTCAAAGTCTTTCAGGACCTCGCTTCCCTTAATGATGCGCTTGACGTAAGCTGTGCATGCTATCGTCTGGTTGAGATCTGTGATCTCCGGACATTTGTCATTGAAGCGTTTGTCGTAGTCCTTCATCGGCTCCCTCTTTTCCTGCACAATGTTGAAGAGGTCTTCTGAGCACTTCTCAGTCTTCTCACACGTCATGAAGTTCTCCATGAAGACGCGGCAGAGCTTATCAAAGCTATGAATGCTATGGCGAGGAAGGTTGTCTAGCCATTTGAGGGATCTTCCCTCCAATGTCCCAAGAAATTGTCGGCAGTATGTGGCGTCATTCCTCTCTTGGGTCATCAAAGCTACCTCGTAGGCCATGAGGTGTTCTTGGGGCGAGGTCGTTCCATTGTACTTCTTCATCTTCCCGATTTGGGAGTTCAAGTTTAAGGGATAAGCCATGATCTCTTCGCTGAAGGGGACCTTCAAGCTAAGGTCAAGGCTTATCTCCAATCCTTTGAAACTTTTGGTGATGTCGTTGTAGTCTCTCGGCCCTAGTCGGGTTATCACTTGTCCTCGCTGTCCCAGCTAACTCTCAACCTTCCTATGCCGTATGATTTTCCTGACATCTTCCTTCTTAGGGCTTTCTACTTCCCTCCCAGCCACTCTCCTTCTTCTTTTCATTGCTTCAATAGAGGGTCGTAGGTCTCCTACACTTTTCTTTGGCTTTCTGGGAATATTCATACTCTCGCTTCATCCGGAGGACTTCGACTTACTCTTGGACCTCGAAAAGGAAGAGTTGGATCCGCTCAGGCTAAAGTGGGGAGTCTTCACCACTTGAGTGGTTCACGACTATATGTTATCCTTGATCTTTGAGCGCTGAGCCCCCGTGACGGGCATCTTCTTTGAAGTGCCTTCATCTAGGCGCCTCGTCATCCCGATGTGGTTCATGATGTTCTATTGGAGGGTTGTACACATCTTGTGCATGTCCACTAGGATGTTGGCTTGTAAGGCCACCAAATCCTCCCTCGTGATAGGGGGATGGGTATCACCTCATCCTCCAACGAACGAGGCTGAATGGTTTCCTCCCTCATGGTTCGACATGGATTTGCTTTTTTGTGGTTCAGGTGTTTGAATGTGTTTTTTTGTTTCTCAATCTCATGCTACATTGGCTGGCCACTCCCTACAAATGGTGCAAAATGTTTCGGGTACTTTTGGGGTAAGGAGAGTGGACCCTTGAAGACTCAAAGGGTTGTAAAGCTTCAACTGTATGAGATGAGGTGGACTCTGACGTGGCTCATCAGAAGAAGGATACCTGTATAGCACGTGAACTGCCCCCGGCGTGGTCCGTGGAACGGTCCTCCGACGATCAAGTCAGTGATGGGATTCCAAATGGATCTGCTAAAAAAGAGTGAATAGAAAACTCTTAGGCCAGCCATATCTTTCTTAGGCCAGCCATATCTTTCTTGGGAAAGAGCAAACACTTGAATGCTCTAAAGAGAGAAAGTAAATGAGCTATTCAATCAGTTGTCAAGAACAATCATTTTGTTCTTACCTTTGAAAGTTGTGCATGCCTCCTATTTATATACCTTCTCGAGATGATGCTAGGGTTAAGGCTTGTCCACTAGAGAGGAGCCACGTGGACATTCCTTCCCTGGGCCTAATCAAGGTATGGGCCTTGAAGTCCGCTAATCAGGTCCCATCATGTGTGTGGCACGTGCGTCACCCTCGGAGACTTTTGGAATCTTCTATAAGCTCTCCTCCTCCCACAGGAGACATCTCGGGGAATAATGCACACTCCGGTTGTGCACCGTCGTCGCTTCTTCCATCATTCGTCTGGTTGCTAACCCCCCCTGTCTTGACACTTCGTCCTTGAGCGGGGGAGTGACCCTACAACCCGTGTCTTAGGGACACGTCGTTCTACTTTCGAGTGAAGACAAGGGTCAGGTGTTGAGGGCTCAGAAAAAGGAGAACGCAAGGCCCTCGTATGGAGATGGCCGTTGGAATGAATCGATGATTCACGAGCCGCTGGAGGAAGCCCGTTCTGAGGTGTGAGCATGGGCCCAGATGAGGCATAGGACGAGATGGGCCGAAGAGGCCCAAGGGGTGAAGAGCGATCCAAGCCAAAACTAACCGAAAAGATGAAGAGATGAAAGATCCGAACCTACCACTCTCAGGGAAAATTTTTTCTCTAAATTGATTATATCCAATTGTATATTGATGGGGCCATTGAATTTTGTTCAACCATATCTG
Source organism: Kewa caespitosa (assembly GCA_900322205.1). Classification (NCBI taxonomy): domain Eukaryota; kingdom Viridiplantae; phylum Streptophyta; class Magnoliopsida; order Caryophyllales; family Kewaceae; genus Kewa; species Kewa caespitosa. Next base: position 16,868 of record ONZA01018862.1, read on the forward strand.
ATGGTGTTTCCTTATAATATTGTATCATAACACATGAACCCCTTACTCTAGATGGGTCTTTCCTATCTTGAATTGAGTGACTAATATTCCTTGCAACCGGGCGAGTGGGGTCAATGGATTCAGGCTTGGTGATCCTATGTGATTTCTGCCTTAATTTGGGCATTTTTTATTTTCACACCTAAGCAAACGTATGCTGACTAACGAGCAATGAAAAGAATTTTTTATGATAATTATGATTAGACAAGCTTCCTGTATCAATTTATTATGGTGAGGAGGTGTTTCGCCGAGTGTCTCCTTTTGTGAGATGAGATTTTAAGAAAATACTCTTGAAACTTACCTATTCCACCCTTAAGCCGATGTGGATGCCCTTTCATAATGCCCACATGTTCATTCCTTGCTTTCTTAAATTGTCAATACACTCGTAGGACTTTTGGATTTAAATTTTCTACAAACAAGATCTTACAAGAACCGATGTAATGTCTGGCATTGGATGTGAAGCCCAATTTAGTTTATCGCCAATTTGGTTTACATCGATCATCCCTTATGTAAAAAATAAGACTTTGCACAATCCACCTGATTTTAAAACCTATAGTAATTTTGTTGAATCGACTTTGATGGATCCCAACCAACCTAGCATCATGTCCATCGAAATCTGGCAATTGTGTACCAAAACTCTATCCCGCTTTCCTCAGTGGTGGTTGTTGTGGCATCCTTACTTCAAAAGATGAGAAACCATGTCGATAAGGTGTGCGGAATTTTCTCGGCTCCAGTCTATTCTCAAGACAATCATTAGTTGTTGCTGTAGACACCAAATTTTGGTTCACTTTTTTTCTTATATATTTAATAAAATAAGTCATTTTATTTTTAATGGTTATTAATATTGAAAAAATCCTATAAAAAAATAGAAAAAGTTCAAAACCAAAAATAATATAAAATTGTATATATGTATATATATATATATATATATA
>ONZA01018901.1:4477-17743 GCA_900322205.1 Kewa caespitosa
GTTAATGCTTCTTTTGGATTGAACTTAGAAGCTGATCGGGTTAGGTTATCCATTAGTTAGAGTATTGTAGTTACGCTGATCGTAATACTTTACTACATTCGAGGAGAACTGAAGGGTCTTCCCTTCACAATAGGTAGTCCAGACGTAGGAAAAGAGTTTGTGTTTGTATGATCAATCGAAAGAGTAGTAGTGGATATTGATCAAGCCAAGACTTGTCCCTCATTGATTCCCATTACTTGTTATTTGTTCTGATATTTGTTTTAATTTGTTACAATCACTCATTCAAGATAAAACCCCCCTTTTTATTGGTTACTATTTTACATTCGAAAGAATTGAAAGATTCCCTTTCCCTGTGGATTCGATCCCTACTTCCAGTACTACATTAATTTGGAGTATATTAGTAGGTATTATATTTGATTTAGGCGATACGACTAAGCCTCATCAATGGATTTGGAGCTGGTTTTACTAACTTATTGGTATATCATGCATCAAGAGGTTTGTGATAGTATCTGAGCCTTCTTACCTTTAGGTGATCTGCTTGGAGAAATTAACCATACCTTCATTACCTTGATCCCCAAAATTGATCATCCGAAAACTATTAATCTTTTCTGGCCCATAAGTTTATGAAATTCCCTTACTAATATTATTTCACCGTTTCAAGGGGCCTTCATGCCTAATCGTTCTATTCATGACAACGTACTTATTACGCTTGAGATCATTTATCATTTCTGAAATTCCAAAAGTAAACATGGTTGAATTGCCTTAATACATGACATTGAAAAGGCTCATGATTGTGTGTATTGGAAATTTTTCTTTAGTTGTCTCCATACTTGTGGGTTTTCTGAGACTTGGATTATGTGGGTTAGCCAGCGTGTGACCACGGTGTCTTACTCAATTCTTGTTAATGACTTTCCGCAAGAACCTTCACTCCATCTAGGGGCCTTCATCACGGTGGTATGTTGTCTCCTTATCTTTTTAATTTATGCATGGATGTTTGTTTTAGAAATATTATTAGAGTCTTCTCCCATCCTCGCTCAAGTATGCGTATAAAAATATCCTCTAAAGGACCTAACATTCCCTGCCTGAAATATGAAAAACAATTTTTGAGACTCTTTTATTGGTTTTCTCTCGTATTATAGCATCCCTTAAACCCTTACTATCTGTAGCTCATGGCTGGTAGACGTCGTTATCATCCTCAGGCGTCATACCAAGGCCCACAGGTGAGTGCCCCCATCCTCGCTCATCCTGAAATGTCCACTTCAGGTGCAAGCCATGAGCTTACTCTGTTTGTTTCGATTGACCCAGAGGGGTGAGGAATGGATTGCGTTCTAAGGGTTTAACGGGTACTGTTCCATTGCATCCAAGAAGTTTCCATCTGGTTTCTTCAGCTGAATCTACCCCAAATCCACCTCATCTATCTGATGCGATAAATCCTTCTCCACAACTTGAGCATCTTGTTCATAACATGTCTGAAGGAGGGTGTACCAGTTGTCCAGATTAATCTGTCTGATGTAAGCGATCAACTTTTACACGAAAAAATGCTCTTGTGGGATATGTTAAGAGTGACTTACCATACTCTAAACATATTCAAACTTTCATTGAGAAAAATTGGACTTTTGTCAAAAATCCCACAACTCTTATAGCATGAGAAATGTTTCTTTGTCTTTCGATTTGATTCATCTATGGATGAAGAGAAGGTTTTGCATCGAGGGCCGTATTTTGTTAGCAATAAACCCCTTCTCCTCAAAGAATGGACTGCATACTTTGTCTTAGATAATGAAATGCTTTGTGTTCTCTCCTTGGGTCAAACTCCCTGGATTATCAATGTTGTTCTAGTATGGTATGGCTTTGAGTAAAATAGGGAGTATGTTGGGGAAACCTCGTTTTGCAGATTGATTCACGTCTCACCAAGAAAGGATTTCCTACGCTCGTTTATTGATAGAAATGGAAATCGCAAAGCCATTACCTAACACTATTTGTATTTTGGAACCAGATGGAAATAATTTTAATCAAGTTGTGGAATATGAGGGGAAGCCCTTGTTTTGCACTAATTGTGTTAAATTGGATCATATAGAGAAGTTTTGTTGGAAACACAAGAAAGCTCTGGCCAAATTGAAAAAAAAAAAAAAGATAAAACCAGCTGATCTTCAATGGCAACCGATTTTTGTGCCTTCACGTGAACAACATGTGGTTGTGGAGGATATTGCCAGCCCTCTAAAAGTACACCTGAAGGTGTAGGGGCTTCCAACACTGTCAAATGAAGCTGCTTTCCTGGAATGTTAGGGGGCTTAATAAATACCCTAAATAGAGGAGTCTTGAGGCTTTTCTGACTAAGAATGAAATAACAATGCTGGGTTGTATTGAAATTCAGGTGCTGGAAAGTAAATATCAGGTGATTATGTCAAAAATTGCTCCCATTTGGCGCTCTTATTGTCATTATTTTTCTACAGCTCTTAAGGGGAGGATATGGATATTATGGAATCCTGTTGTAATGGATATTCAAGTTTTGCAGTCTCATGGTCACCCTTATGTACTGCACTTTGTCTATTCTTAATTCTTCTGTGAGATTTGCTCTCACATTAGTATATGGTTTTAATACACAGGCTGCTAGGACTCTTTTATGGTCTCAGCTGAAGCATATCTCAACTTCAATGTCTTGTCCATGGTTGATTTTAGAACATTTTAATACCATCTTATCTGCTAATAATAGATTGTATGGTATTCCCGTGTCTGATACTGAAGTTGTAGACTTTCAGAATTGCATTGACACCTGTCAATTGTTTACCCTAAAATTAATAGGATTTGGGAATATAATTGGTCTAATAAGAGGGGGGTTAGGAGAATGTACAGCAAGATTGATTGGGCTTTTGGTAATTCTGACTGGATGCAGGTCTTTGGTCACATTTCTGCATATTTCCTCCACCCTTTTTTCTCAAATCACTCTCCCATTTTGGTGGATATAGCTCATACTTTCATTCCTTTGAAGAAACCTTTCAGGTTGCTAAAGGTTGTTCAAGAACATCCTGAAATCCACTGGTAGCTAGAACATGGGGAGTTCATCATGTGGGGACAACTCTTTTATAGGATTTCAAAGAAATTACAACAGATCAGGGAGGACTCTAAAGGACTTTTTCATTCACATTTCAGCAACATTGGTGGCAAAATTGCATCTCAACAACTGTTTCTGGATATTGTGCAATCTTCTTTATGCTTTCATCCTTTGAATAGCTCTCTTATGCAGTAGGATAAGTCTATTTTGACTGAATTGCAACACTTAACTTTGTGGAAGGAGTCTACTTTTAAGCAAAAGCCACGTGCTTGGTGGCTTGATGTTGGTGATAGCAATTCGAAAATTTTCTATGCTGAAATGAAGGTTAGGAAAGCTATTACTCCCTCCGTCCCACAATAAACTTCCCATTTGCTTTTGACACAATTATTAAGGCATTAGAAGTGTGTGGTTGAGATTTGCTCTCACCATCTACTTTTTCTAATGACCACAAAAAGGTTACTATAAAGGGAATGTGAAGTTTATTTTGGGACAAACCGAAAAGAAAATTGGGAAGCTTATTGTGGGATGGAGGGAATAATTATGTTACTAGTATTTATACTAGTTCCAATGTCAAGCTTACTAAACCCTGATGACATTTAGACTGAATTTGTCATATTCTTCAAAAACCTTTTGGGAGAATAAGGTCGCACTAGGCATATGGTCAACATTGATATGATTAAGGGATGAGCTTGTTTATCCATACAACAACAGCAACAACTGTGCAGTGGGGTAATTGATGCTGATATCAAGCAGGTTGTACGTGGTTTGGCTCATGATAAGGCTCCATGCATGTAACACCCCAAGTATAGTTGTCTCACATCAGTAGAATGTGAGCAGCTGAGCTAGTTTATAAGAGTTTCAGTCCAACTATTAAAACAACAAGGCCTTCACCTTTTGGACTTAAGTGGTAGATTATGGGCCCAAAGGGAGACTTCCCATCTTATTGGGTTATGTTGTGGTGGTAGTTGGGCTGGGCTATTGCGGTTGGTATCAGAGCGACCCTGCGGCCGCGTGCTCCGCCTATGGCCAGAGAGCTCGGGCCAGCCGTCTAGCGGGGATAGATTCTGGGGCAAGATGAGTGCCCAAGGGCGCAACGAGGACGTTGTGTTCCTTAAGTGGAGGAGTTTGTAACAGCCCAGCCCAACTACCGCCACAACACAGCCCAATAAGATGGGAAGTCTCTCTTTGGGCCCATAATCTACCATTAAATCCAAAAGGTGAAGGCCTTGTTGCTTTAATAGTTGGACTGAAACTCTTACAAACTAGCTCAGCTGCTCACATTCTACCGATGTGGGACAACTATACTTGGGGTGTTACAAACTCCCCCACTTAAGGAACGCAACGTCTTTGTTGAGCCCTTGGGCACTCATCTTGCCCCAGAATCTATCCCCGCTAGACGGCTGGCCCGGGCTCCCTGGCCATAGGCGGAGTACGCGGTCGCAGGGTCGCTCTGATATCAACTACCGCCACAACACAACTCAATAAGATGGGAAGTCTCCCTTTGTGCCCATAATCTACCACTTAAGCCCAAAAGGTGAAGGCCTTGTTGCTTTAATAGTTGGACTAAAACTCTTATAAACTAGCTCAACTGCTCACATTCTACTGATGTGGGATAACTATACTTGGGGTGTTACGAACTCCCCCACTTAAAGAAACGCAACGTCCTCGTTGCGCCCTTGGGCACTCATCTTGCCCCAGAATCTATCTCCGCTAGATGGCTGGCCCGGGCTCTCTGGCCATAGGCGGAGCACGCGATCGCAGGGTCGCTCTGATACCAACTACCGCCACAACACAGCCCAATAAGATGGGAAGTCTCCCTTTGGGCCCATAATCTACCACTTAAGCCCAAAAGCTGAAGGCCTTGTTGCTTTAATAGTTGGACTGAAACTCTTATAAATTAGCTCAGCTCCTCACATTCTACCGATGTGGGACAACTATACTTGGGGTGTTACAAACTCTCCCACTTAAGGAACGCAACGTCATTGTTGCACCCTTGGGCACTCATCTTGCCCCAGAATCTATCCCCGCTAGACGGCTGGCCCGGGCCCTCTGGCCATAGGCAGAGCACGCGGTCGTAGGGTCGCTTTGATACCAACTGTAACAGCCCAACCCAACTACCGCCACAATACAACCCAATAAGATGGGAAGTCTTCATTTGTGCCCATAATCTACCACTTAAGCCCAAAAGGTGAAGGCCTTGTTGCTTTAATAGTTGGACTGAAATTCTTATGAACTAGCTCAGCTGCTCACATTCTACAGATGTGGGACAACTATACTTGGGGTGTTACAAGGCATAAATGGTTTTCCTATTGAATTCTTTTGCAGTCATTGACACTTCATGAAGGATGATATTAAGATGGCAATTCAAGAGTTCTTTTTGATAGGCAAGCTTCTCAAGCCTGTCAATATTGCAGTTATTACTCTCATTCCCAAGTGTTCTCATCCTACTATAGTGAAGGATTTTATGCCTATTGCATGTTGTACTTCTGTATACAAAATCATTGCTAAGGTCCTTACTTCAAGGCTGAAAGAGGTGCTGGATGTGCTTGTGGGATATAATCAATCTGCTTTATTGAAGGGAGAAGTATTCTTAATAATGTTCTCGTTGCTCATGAACTTCTCAACAAATATCATACTGCTTATTTCTCTCCTCGGTGCACTTTGAAAATTGATCTTATGACGGCATATGACACTGTTGATTGTCTCTTTCTCATGTCTCTATTGTTAGAATTTGGTTTCCCTTTCAAACTGGTGGAACTTATCATGGCTTGTGTCTCCACAGTTAACTATGCTTTGCTGGTTAATGGGAGTATTGCATAGTCTTTTCCAGCTAAGAGAGGGCTTAGGTAAGGAGATCTCATGTTTCCCTGTCTTTTTGTCTTGGTAATGGAGTACTTAAATAGTTGTATGATTGGGGTTTGCAATAATCCTCTAAAATCTTGTATGCATTTTTTTAGAGCTAATAAACAAGCTTGTGATTCTCTGAAATCTATTCTGGATTTTTTTTTTTTTTTTTTTTTTTTTTGTGTGGACAAAGTGATCAATCAATCAACTTTCATAAATATGATCTCCTCTATTCTAAGTATGTGATCGCTGCCCAAAAAGAAATGATTTCTATGATCTTCAATATCAATAATGGTCTTAATCTTGGTAAATATCTGGGTTATCCTATCGTTGAAGATAAACTTTCTTACAACATGTTCCATGACATTCCTTGTAAGTCTAGAGCCAAGCTAGGGAATTCGGTGCCTAATGACTTATCCAAAGTTGGTTGTCATGTGCTTATTGAGACGAATTTAGAAGTCATCCATGTCCATTCTATGAAGTGGTTTTCTCTTCAGGTTAACACATATAAGGACTTAGAAAACATTAATCGCAATTTCTTTTGAAAAAGTAATTTGGATAGCAAAGGTATCCCTATGGTTTCCTCGGATACAATCTGCAAGCCCAAAGCACTTAGAGGTCTTGGCCTTCAAAAAGCTCGATGTGTTAATAATGCTTTATTTGTAAATTAGCCCAGAAAGTACTTACTGATTACGAACCCTTATGGGTTCAACTTGTTTCTAACAGATATCTTTCCATTTATGATTTGTCTCTTGTAAAATTAAGCCTTACCACCATTGGGACTGGAAGAAAATTTTACGTTGTCGGTCTTTGTTTCTTCAAGGCATGCGTTGGCGTGCTGGTAACGATCAGTCCATCAATTTTGGCATGACCGCTAGTGTACTGATTCTCTAGTTGTGGAACTCTTAAAAACTAATATAGCTAACAACGATTTACATGTAAGTGAATTTATTTTGCAGGATAAGCAATGGGATATCGATTTATTATGAGCATTTGCTCCGGCCTCCATCGCTAATATCATTCGCGCACTCCCTCTTTCTTCCTATGATCTTACTAGACTTCCATATTAGCAATGGAGTTTTTTCAACAAAATCGGCCACCTGACTTGTTCATGGTATTAAGAATAATGCTAAGAAAGAGAAGTACAATTAAATTTGGAATATTTTGGTTCATCTTATAATTCAGATCTTTCTATGGCAGCTCTCATAGAGCTCTCCCGACGCACGCCGAGATAGCTCGAAGAAACATTATACATGAAAATATTTGTGCCTTATGCTATGAAGAAGTGGAATCCCTCAGCCACCTTTTTAGAGTATGTCGGCGAACTTACAAATGCTGGCGGCTTGCCAATGACTGGAATTATCTTAATGTTGAAGCTCCTAGTGGCGACCTATGTGAGTGGTTTCACTACCTAGTGTCTAATTGTGGTGGCTTTTCAGAAGATTTTCAACGCATTTCTTTGCTTATGTGGAGCATATGGACATCTAGAAATAATACAATCTTTAGACGTGAGAACTTCCTTCCCTATTCTATTTGTGCTCGGGCCCGGGTTCTAGTTGCTGGATGGGAAACTTCCTTCCCACATAGTAAGTCTCTGCGCTCCGTTAGATGCTCGTCCCTTTATAAGATGATAGTTTCCAAATGTTGGAAGTTTCAAGATCAACTTCGACTGATGCGTGGCTAGTAATAAAGCTGCTGTTGGTTTTATTATTCGAGATCATACTGGTACCTTTGTTTGTGCAGGGGTTCGTAGGCTTAACTTCACACCTTCTTCGTGGTTATTGCTGAAGATAGTGCATTAAGAGACAACGCTAGGCATGTCTTTAAGTTGATCTTCAAGGAAAACTTAAAATTCCGTGATACATTTATAACCTCATCATAGACGCTCGACGTTTCCTGTCTTATCGCTTGTCAATTCAATTGGATAGCACCTTCCGTGAAAGCAACAGAGCGGCGGACTGAATAGCTAATTTTGATCTCTCTCTTAGATAACTGTATTGGGGCTGCTCTCAAGAGGGAGGCTTTCTAGTCTTTTAATTTTACTTTTCTTCTCACCCTTACCGAAAAAAAAAAAAAGAGAGAGAGAGAGAGGGTCGTTCATGTGTAGTCATTACCTATCAAATCCCAATTCCACCCATGCCCACAAACTGAAATGCACCTCCTATTCTCAGTCTTTCCCTTCCTGTACTACTCAAATGGCTGCTGCACTGTCTCACTTCTCCACTCCTCAGTTCATTTCTCTCTCCCCTTCCTCCCGTTCCCACCAAACTAACTCCTTATCCTCCTTCATTTACCACAACTCTAAATCCAGACGCCCCATCTTATTATGTCTTGCTTCCACCAACAAATCCAGGTACTATTACATCACCCCATTTTAGGGGTGACTTTATATTCAAAGGGATGACTTCTAGGGAGTAGGGTACAGTAGAGTAGAGACACGTGTAATTAGTTGCCTCCAAAGTTGGTGCATTCGCATACCATACCACAAGTGTACACAAGAATAATTATTACCTCCCTCCCAAATTACTTATCACGCTTGACTTTTCTTTGGTAATAAATTTGACCAAATTTATTTTATAATATGTATCTTTATACGTGACAAGTAATTTGGGACGCATGGAGTATATTTATTTGAATTTGTGGGCAGTTTGAGTTTTGTTAGTTAAGTTTATATGATTTCTTATTTGTGGGAGTTTTTTTGATTGTTTCTATTGAAGGCCAAGCAGGAAGGTTATGAGTAATGAGGATCTGTGCAATGTGCTCCGAGAATTCGTGGCGTCGGTTGGTTTTCCAAAGGGGCATGTTCCTTCCACCAAGGAGCTCACACAGCATGGAAGGTTTGTTTCAGGAATTTGATTTGCATGTTTTTGTTTATTGGGTGTGATTTTGTGTCATGGTTGCATAATGGGGTCTAACATTTTATGCTAGGTGAGGAAATTTGTGGTCTTGGATTTGAGTAATTTTTTTACAATGGCTGCATAGAGTTTCTTCAGTGTGATTTTTGTAGTGGTCAGAACTGAACAATAAGATCAACATCTAAGGCCATGTAGGAGTATCAATTAGAGTGTAAATCACATTGTCTTTGCTTGTCATGCATCATAGGTTGCCTTAGTCAGTTACCATGCATAACCTTGTCAGTGCTTTCTTGGAGGGAGCTTTTTCGATGTCCTGCCCCTGCGGTCAGGGGGGTGGTTTGCTTGTGGATCTTATTTACAATGTTGCTGTTCACACAAAATATTTGTTTCTTTCTAGTGGGTGTTGGTACTATTAATAATTCTATATATTAGTTGGATGATACTGGGAACTTAATTTTCATGATGGAGAGTGATTGGGAGGGCTGGTTGATGTAATGTGAGATAGGGGGATTTTTTCAGTTACACTCTTGGGTAAGGTGATCATGATGTCCTAGAGGTACTAGGGGTCTGACAAAGAAGGTTCTCATAAACACTTTGAGGTTTAGATTGATGCCAACCATGATTTTTGATGGATATGTTACTAGTGCTTTCGAGTTTCATGGAAAAGTCGAAGGTTGGCATTTAACAACGAGGTGAGTTTTTTCAATGTAATGGCTAATGTAAATGGTGAGATTTGGGGACTGAGTTTTCTTCACATAGGGGTTATTGGCCACATGCCCATCCAAAGAGCCCAGATTAAGAAACTTATCAAGCAGTTAGCCGAGCGGCTTCTTTTACTGGTTATGAAATATAGAAAGCTTACAAGCTTGATTGGTATAAATCTTCTTATTCATAGAACCTTGGATACTGCAAGGAGAGTTCTATCATGTTTGCCATGCTCTCTTCTCCCTTTAATGGGAACCTTGGTTTAGAAGTTCAACTCCACATACATTAGGTTCGTTATTTTTCCAACGATGTTTTTATACTCGTGCAGGCATTGGATTTATGAGTTCATGAATGATCCAAAGTAATAAAATAAAAACCCCATCCAAAGAACTGGTTCTCCTGTTTGCCCGTCTCTTTCAATCTTTTGGAGTGCTTTATGAAGTTACTGAGATAATTCACATCAGCAGTGAGGGTTAGATTGCTTGTATAAAAAGCAAAGTTGATAACGTTCAATGACCAGTCTTTATTGGAGGAGGTTGGTGACCATCCGTGTTGATGCCTAGGTGGCTTGTTTGTTGGGGTTTTAGCAAAGCAAGGCACATTTCAACAAGAAGGGGTTCTAAGAGAGTTGCTCCTAGTTGGAATAGTTTTGATTCAGATGCCAGTGGTTGTCATCTTAATATCTTTTTGATATTTTCATGTTGGTGCCCAATTCACTTGGAGATGGTTGCACACTTCATGGTCTGATATTTTCCTTTGTACTATGGAGTGGTATGAGGAGTTCTCGGACTTGGTTTTAGAGATTGGTCCAAGACCTTATAAGATCATTCTCCAGTCATGTCTTGTGAAATGGGGCACCATATGTTTCCAGATTGAATACATGTGGCTTAGTCATCATAAGTTTGAAAGCAGGGTACAGATTGGGAATGAATACGACATGGGTGCACGACTTGGGTTTAGGTTTATGAGGGAGCTGAAATTGGTAATGAAGAAGCTGAAAGTGGAATGCTATTTGGATACTTTGTTGTAAAGAAAAGAGATGCTTGATTCAAAAATCAATTACGTTAGGTTGAGGAAATTTCTGTTATCCAGAAACATCGTTCCAAATATTTAAAGGCTCTACGTATATTGGACGACTTGAAGTTGTACCCATTCATATTTCTTGTGATTCCCTTGATTGTATAGAGAGAGGGAGAGGAGACCAATGGAGGTTGATTAAGTTGCTGGGTCATAGACTTCATTGCAACTTCTCTCTGAGTTTGGGAGGCCATTAAGGACAATTTTCGCAACTTGTTCTTGAACCTTTGCGATAACCGGGTTATTTGCAATTGCTGAAATCTGCTTTATTACCCCCAATTCTTACATGATATCTGTTTGTAAAAGAACTTGAGTAAAGTGCTTCAAATAGATTAACAGAAGTGCTCTCTAGCACTATTTTGGTGGACCAATTTGCTCTTGTTGAGGGTCAACAAGTTTTAGTGTTCCCGACCAATAAGGTAATGAAAGACATTAAGAGGCAGGGGACAACCAGCATTAGCTTTAAGTTTGACTTTGAGAACGTATATGATAAGGTTCCTGGATAAGGTTTTGGAGTGTATTAGTTTTGGGTCCAGATGGGGCCACTGGACCGTGGGTTGTATTTCTTCTGCATGTTTTTCTCTATCTTGCCAACATACGCCCTAGGTTTCTCTGGTAGATGTTCGGGTCTGGGTCGATTCGGGGTCCACTCAGGATTGTTAATTTTTCTGGTCGAAATCAGTTCTCGATTCAGATATTCGGGTCAGGTAATTGGGTTGGGCTTAGTTTTTGCGAGGTCTAGATGTACACAGACAACAATAGCAAAGAGGCTGTTTGCTCTTGACCATTGATGAGGTGCAAGGATAGTGTGCAGCTTCATGATAAATTAGAGGTGCACACAGTTTGGAGAGCCATTTCGATCTCATCCACTACAGACCAAATAAACAAAAAATAAAATAAAATAAAATAAAAAAGAATAAAAATAATTAAATGAATTAACTGAATTTGGCTCCACTGGAAATGGACAGACTCCGGCAGCATCTCTAAACTATGTGGGTTTCGATCTGGATAAGGAGCAGACGAAATTTCCCCTTACTGCAGAACAAAATTCTCTTCACATATCCGTCAACGTTTCTTTGAGTTTTTATAAGAGTTTCTTTATGTTTGACTATTGTCGATCGAGAGACCTTGCTGTCAGGATTTTTGTGCTGGAACAATAATAAGTCTAGTCACATCTTGGTCGCTGTATTGCCAGCCAGCCTTGTTGCTTTACAAGCTTTCAAGCAATCCCTTTGTAATTTCTGCTACCAGTTCTCATGTCTTGTGGTTCAGGTGCCTCATTGACATGTTTTATTAGTTTTCTGATGTCAACTCTTCACCACACCACTGTGCCTTGTACAAAATAGCATTTTTTTTTATTTTTTATTTATTTTTTTATTTTTTTTGGCTTACATGGTCTTATGTTGAAAATACATTTCAAGTGATTCACTAAAGTGTTAGAGGCATTCTTTCAATTTTTTTTTTTGTTTCTTTTTTTTTTTGTTTTAATTTTCTTTTTAGAACCCAACTCTGGTTCAGAGGTGTTGATGTGGTGCTGGCCACTTTTCTCTTCTGCTGGCAAAAACATTGACGTATTATGCAATGGTAAAATTTTGGCAAATTCCTCTGGATGATGTGTTGCTTATGAGGAGTCTGATACCTCTGATTTTCTATCTTATGTGTCTATTTAATAGGAAAGATCTTGCAAACATTGTTAGAAGAAGAGGACATAAACTTATTAAAGAGCTTCTTTATAACTCCCAAGAAGCAGCGACCGATGGCTCTGATTCGGAGAACTTAAGTGATGAGCTGAACGGAACTTCTCTTGGTCTTGCAACAGGTCAATTTTGTTACTAGACATATGGGTGTTCTGCTTTTCAAATGCATGTCATTTGGAATTTCTATTGATTGCTTTATACGACTGAAAAGGTCAGGAGGAAAAGTTGGATGATCTGCTTGAAGAGCCTGCAGATGTTGCTTTGATTAGTGATAATTCTGCCAACGGGAATAGCTTTCCGTCAAATTATGAATCAGCTAATGGAGCTAATGATGAAAGGAACATGTCTTCTCTACTGGAAAGGGTGGATGATTCTGCCAACGGGGACTGCTTGGTGACTAACGATGAATCAGCCATCACTACTGACGATCAAAGTCACATCTCAATGGAGTCACCAACTTCTTTACAGGAAAAGGTGGAAAATTTTATAAAATATGGACAGTTGGATACAGTTGAAGGTAAGCCTTTTTTGTGTTCAGGAGAAGTTGAAGCTAACTGAAAAGTAACAAAATACACAATTAAATTTGGACCGTACACATAGAAATTTAGTTGCATACCAAGTCGGTGGCTCTAGGGAAACAGCCGCCAACACTATGTCTCATTGAAGGAAAGCCTTTTGCTAATCAAACGACTCTATTTTCATCTCAACACAAAAGCTTTCAAGTGCTTAACATGCTGAGTGGAGGATCTGAGGGGCAATAGTTCTTAAAAGTGTGTATCTAGGTGCTGTTCTCTTTGCAACACTTTTAAGGAAATCTGTCTTGATATCTTATTTAACTTGTTTATACTTTCTTCAAGTAAGTCTATTTCTTGAAATCTGGAAGTCAATAGAACAGATTTTTTTAAATCACCAATAACGCCATATTGATGTTTTACCTTTTTTTCTTTTGATTTTTACTATCATACTCCCTCCGTCCCTAAATAATTGTCCTGTTTGACTTTTCACGGTCTCCAATACAACACTTTGACCATTAATAACA
>ONZA01018903.1:7663-17741 GCA_900322205.1 Kewa caespitosa
AACTGTATAAATGGAAACTTAATAGAGAAGAATAATAATTTATGTTACTTAGATTTATTGCAAATGTTTGTCATGTTGTCATTTATTCAATATACGAGGTTGAGAATTTTCTTGATACTCTTTTAAATTAAAAAATTATATTATATTGATAAAAAAAAAAGTTAAATGGATTAAACGGGTTAGGTTCAGGTCAACCCGTTTATTACCTAGTCGGGTCAGGGTTGGAAATCTCAACCCATTTAATAAACGGGTTAGGTTTGGGTTAAGAAAATTCAACCCGTTTAAACCTGACCCGAACACGAATCCGATCCAACCCGGCTTGATTGTCAGGTCTAATTTTGAGTAAAGTTCTAGCTTCGTTACTTCTCCAAGATGCTATAGGCATCGAGTTTCCTCGTACGGTCTATTTGTAATCAAGGGCTTGCCCTTCCCTTTCTCCCCCAAAAAAAAAAAAAGTTCTAGCTTCGCTCATTCATTAATGTCAAAGTCAAATGACTGAATGAGTAACGCCATTCTCCTCATTTTATCCTACTAACATTTTTCAGTAAATCAAGATGAGAGCTGTTTAGGAAACAATTGGTCTCCACTCAATTTCCACGTACATTCACGTCAACTCATAATGGCAGTACTTGCTCCCTATTTTCGTTTCCCTTTTTCCTTTTTTTTTTTTTAGTTTTCTGATTACTGATCGATTATGTTTTTTATTTTTTATTTTTTTTTTTGAAATAAATGGCCTGTTTGGCGACTTAGCATGCAGCAGTTAGCAGTTAGCAGTTAGCAGGTAGCAGTGAACAAACAACATAAGCAGATAGCAGATTGTATTAGCAGGTTTGACTAGCAGATAGTAGATAGCAGTTTTATAATAAGTGTTTGGTAAATTAGCAGTTTGTATGTGTAAAGTTATGTAAAAGGGTATGAAAAGAAAATATAATGGGTATTTTTATTGGTGGACTTATGATGTAATTTTAACCAACTTTTGACTTAGTTTGTCTTTTACCCAATCTACTAATGCAAAATGCTATTGAGAATAACATATTGGAAATTAACATATTTACTCAATCTATTTTTAGAATCTACTCTATTACCAAACACTGCAATTAGCATATTTGACTAGTCAAATGTACTAATTGACCCAAGTCTACTCTTTTTGAGCAGATGTTATGGTTGCCAAACGCAGCCAAAATTAGAATCCAATATCAAATTAACTCTTATATATATGTCTTTCTTTGCGGTAAAAGAACGTTGTTATCAAATAAAATACTTGTGTTGCTATGAGGGAGTGAGAGAATTTTTTTTTTCCTTTTATGTGTGTGTGACTGAAAAAGATCGGGATAAAAATGAAGGAAGGGCAAAAAAGTAAAAGGTTAAGTGAGAAACATACTCCTTCCATCTCTATATAATTGTCTTTAGCTAGATTTCTTCTACTACATATTCATCACTTTAGTAATCAATACAAAGAAATATTTAATAGGACTGAACTCAATTTTCTTTTTTGAAATTAATCTTCCATATATGGAGACACCAGACACCTTTGATATTAGATACAAATGAGAATACATATTAAGATTTAACTAATTCGTAAACACATTTTGGTGTTAATTGCTACTAACATTTTAAATTCAGAGCTGAAATGAACAAAATTAAATTAAATTGAATCGAAATACAATACGAAAAAATTGACTAAGGCCCTTGTTCTTTCGGTCTATATTTTCAATTTAGTTTAGTCTATGTGAATTTAGTTTAGTTTATTTCAATTTTAAATTTAAAAGAAATTAGTTTACCTATTAATAACGCTAATATTTTTTTTTTTACAATCCAAAAAAAAACAAAAAAAAAAAAGGTATGAAGGGACCGAGTGATAACAAGAAATGAGAGGGAAGTGTGTTTATATGCATTGAAATTGTCCCAACAAATTCTATGTGGGGCCCACTTTTCTAACAACAAACAGAAATCTCAGAACCAAAGAAGAGAAAGAAAAGGAAAACAGAAAGAAATTAAAAAAGAAAAAAAGAGTAATGCTAACAATAAGGGGAATCCCAACGACTCATGAATGGGATGCTCAGTGAAGAAGGAAGAGAAAAAAAGAGAGTGATAGAGACACAAACTTAATACTACTACTACTCTCATACTTTATATTATATTCCATATATTATATTTCTTGCTCCATACAGTAAGAAAAGCATATTGTATAAATTATACAATTACACATTTATCGATTTGATGCTTTGTATACTTTTTAATCCCTTCCCTTCCAACTACATTAACCTCCTTTCCCTCATTATTTTTCAGATTTGCTTTCTTCTCTCTCTACCTTATACTTTCTTTCTAGAGAGAGAAAGGCTTTTTTTTATGGTAATATTTCTCTCTTTTTCTCTTAAATATATTTCTGGGTTATTGTTATTTGCACATTTGCTTATCTGGGTATTTGTTTGTTTTTCTATATTTTGAGGTTTCCTTTGTTTTTTTCGTGGATCATATATTCATATTGGGTTGTTATTGTTTTTTTGTTGTGTTATTGAAGCTCTTTAATTAATTCAGTCTTAAACCTGTTTTTCACTTACTTGTTAACGGTTTTCCTTTTAACTCTTCCCATTAAAAATAAAATATAGTCTTAGCTTGGGAACTTGAAATTAAGTACTATATTGTCTGTATTGGGTTTTAGTTTTTGATACATAAGATCATATTTGCACTCATATTTTCCTGGGTAGATGTTCCTTGAAATAGTACTTTATAATAGACCCTGAATAAATGTTGTTTAATTTTGTTGCATTTAATTAAGTGCTAATTTTGTTTAGTGTGTGTAAAAGTATTGGTTTTATGAGATTCTGTTGGATTAAGATGGCACAGGAACAATGGGATATGCATATGCCATAGCATTATTAGCATACCTTGGTCAATAATATGCATTGGTGTTGCGAATTTCTTTCCACAAAATAGCTGAATTATGCTTACGAAAAACTGCTTGTGTGCTGGTTTCCTCTCCTCCATATACGAGCCAACACGGCCCAGTTGAAAATTTATCATAATCTACGTCAGACTCGTGGACAAGTGTGAGTTACGGATGTGGGGATGTGATGGTTTGAGATATTTAGGGAGCTCCAGCCGTATTTAGACTGCGAGTGTCTATGGAAAAATGAGTTCACTGTCATTTGTCCTGGTTTCTACTGAAGTGCTGATATGAGAGATCACATTTCTTCTATAAGCATGATTGTGAAAGTTATGTGCTTGAAGTGAATTATTAGTGTATAGGATTGTCAGGCTTCCCCATTTTACTCATACTTTCAAGGTGGTAAAGCTTGTGCAGTGTGCTAATACCTCGTATGCATTGAATCTAGCAATAGTCGATCATGGTTGTTCGCTTGTTTGGTTAATTGCGCACTAACTTAGCTTCGACAAAATTTCATCAATCTTTGATTTATTTTCAAGTGTGTACTAGTTAGCATTTTTTCATCTGTAGGAAAAAGGGAGGGCTTAACTGGGTCCGGCTATTTGTAGTTTTCCTTCTGTTGGTTGCATTAGCTCCTGATTTTTAGTAAAATCATAACAGGAAGTATTTGGCCGCTGCAATCAAGACGAGGCCCTCGATCTCAATTTCATACAATTTTTCTGCATTGTTGATTGGCAGTCTTGTGACATATACTGCATGTTTGCGTTACTACATTTATGACTTATATTTCTGTATTCTGGGTTAGATGGTCGATCGCTATTCTAAATTGGCTTTTCGGAAACTAGGCAGGGATGGGAGAATGGAGATTCAAATGTGTGGATGACCATTTTCTCTAGCTTCCACGAGGATAATAATGCTCGACAGAGGTTTTCTCAAATCTCCATTAGGCACGAAAAGTAATCTTGAGCTAAATTCCGTTCAGAGCTCCCCAAATCCGTTACAGCAAAGATTAAAGAAGACGATGCTAAATCAAGAACGTGTATTTATGGGGCAGGTACAAAATTTCGCTCCGAAGTTTTTTGATTAGCTATATCTTTGTGAGTCTGCAATTGCACTTATTAATATATATCATCCCCTAAGAAGAAGTGAATCGACGAAAGATCTCTTTCGATTGATCAGTTATTTCAGTATCTTGTTCACGGTTGTCTGTCTCAAAATCTGTTCGGACCTAGACATTACCAAGATATGGCAATGCTGCACTTTTGAGCAGAATTGATCATTCTCCAATTTTTCTACTGATTCACCATCATCAGGTGTATGAACTTCATCGGCTTTACACAAACCAAGTAGCTATGATGGAGGACTATAAATGGAAGGGAATGGATGAGTACTACTTGCATAAGAGAGAGCTGAACCCACTCTCAGTAAACCAGAATAATCAAGCAACATGTTCAATGGTGAGCTAAGCTATCTTTTCGTAAGCTAGAAGCTGATTTTTTAAACTTTTTTTTGTTAGAATTGTCGATGATGATGCTAATTATGATAAAATATCTGTCAGGCTGAATTTCAGCAGTCTGCAAACTTGAATGCGAAGCATGGGCTTTCTGGCTTTACGAAGGAGCCTCTTGATCTCCAACTTTCAGCAGATGAATTCATTAGTCATCGTGTTGATAATTTCTCAGGGAAAGATTTCCCTCGAGATCCTTTCAAAAGATCAATTGATTTAAACAATACTTCTGGGGATGTAATAGTTACTGATCATGATAATCTGAAGCTCTCTTTGAGCATTGGACAAGATTTCAGTAAGCAAGTTGAAGACCATAGATATTGGATGGCAAACAAGACTTGTGCATCCTCATCTAACGTCATTGATCTTGAAGAAGAGTCGCAATTTAGTTTTTCAACCATCAATCCATATCTTGGACGGACTCACAGTTATGCGGCTTCTAACTTTCGTAGGAGAGATAAGTTGGAATGCTTTTCGTTAAGCGGGATGACTGGTATCTCTTATAAATCGCCGCCGAGTAGATCTCTCCTAGAAAATGGTCCAAGCTGTCAGAGACAGGCACCAACTGTATCAGGTATTGTGAAGAGTGAAAAATTCAGATTTTCTAGTAAGTTGTTAGTTCCTTTCTTTACTTTTAAACTGCATAATGTTTAGGGCTCAGATTGTCGATCTGCGGTTGTGTGCAGGATACAATAAGCAGCATAAAGAATTCTTTTCTGCTGATCTTTCCATCAACAATCAAACTTCAACTACTAGCAAAACAATTAATCTGGACCTTAACATGGTACAACCTGAAGAAGCTTCACATTTCATGAATAATCACTCGATGGTGCATAACCCATCAAGGACTAGTTTTTCAAGTGTTTCAGATATGGTCTATCCTAAGTGTATTATGGCCTCTTCTGTCAGCCCAACTTCTCGGACAAAAGAAAATATCAGCTATTTTATTGAATCTTCTGACGTACGTCGACGCTTAGATCTGAATATTGATGTAGCAGAAACCTACAGACACCATATTGAAGACAATGGGAGAGGCAAAATCAGCTCAGTAGATCTTGATTCTGATTCTGGTGAGGACCTTTGCAGTAGCAGATCTAAACTTGAGAGTGTTGGTTCGTCATCAAAGTTCTTAAATAGCCTATCTTGTGCCCTTGAGAAAAATGCAGAACGCTCAGATTGCCAGAAGCTGTCCAGCTCCTCTGAATCAGACAGCATTATTCGTGACCAGTCAAGCAGCTTAAAGACAATGCAGTCCGGTGTTCAATGTGTAGATCTTAATTTTTCTACTTCTGATGAGAGACTAAAGACAGACTTTGATAATTCAGCTAATCATTCAGAAGAGCAGGACCAAAAATCTTCCAACAGCACCGAATCAAACATTCAGTGCTCTGACAGAAAAGAGCCAGAAGTGGATGAGATGGTCCAAACAGCGGCTGAATTACTTGTGCGAATCTCTTCAGAATATACGGTCTTCCATCAGGGTGAATCGACGAAAGTGCCCTTGAAGGAGTCGGAAAGCGACGAAGACGACCAGCCTCAGTGTTCCTCAGAATCTTACGAGGTGATGGTATTGAATGCCAAAGAGTGTGGCTCCGATGATTATTGTGTTTCCTCAGGCGCATTTGTGGTGGATGTATCAGAGAAGAAGGATTGCGGTTACAAGCTGAAACGTGGGACCCGCATGAAAGATTTTCAGAAGGATATTCTGCCTTGCTTATCCATCTTATCTAGGCACGAAATGCGAGAAGATATAAATATTTTGAAGGGCGTTATAAGATCCCGAGAGTACAAAAGAATGAGGGCCAAGATGGGTGGTGATGAAGGTGACTGGTTTAAACCTACTAGGAGCAAAAGATCAAGAGTTGGTAACAGTAGAAGATAAAGTATGTGAAGTGAGAAATCTGTAAGTTGGCATTGGCATAGGTGCTATTCTTGTCGATACAGCATCGAGGTTAATAATTTAACCATTACGCTCATATATGAAAATCATGTGTAGTCATTCTGTAGCTTATGACTGGTAAAATCTTTGTAGAGAAGTTAGGTCAGAAAGGATTTGGTAAACATATTGTGCATAAATGTCACACTTCCATACTGATTTGTCAGGTTGATGATATGGTCTAAGTATATTGTTGATAATCCGGGCCATGGGTTTTTCAGCATGTAGTTGACTTGCAACGTATTACAACATCGTGGAGACAAATCTTAATGACGATTCTAATACTCTGATTGTTAGGATAATAATGATTATTAAGCTAGCACTAATGCTTTATATGTTACATCCATCTGCACTGTCTGCTAGCTGTCTATCTTCTCTGGTCAAAGTACTGTATTCTATATTCCTTGTGTACTGCTCTTTTATACCAGGAGAAGCTTTCTTACCCTTGCAAATGCATTGGCGTTCGTTAAACTCTGAACTGTAGAGTTGGGTGAGTAATGAAGAGAGCATGTCATTATTAAGTAAACGCCTTTAAGCATAAGATTATATTCCAAAGCCATTTCGCTATGACTTGGGCAACTAAGAGTCGGACATGCGTATGGCCTTTGTAAACTATCAATGTGGAAAGCCTATCTTACGTAAACAAACTTGCAAGTTGTGTATTCTGTCTTTGGCTCCTTGATATCACAAAATTCATATTTTAAAGTACTGTTATAAGGTTTTTTTTTAATATAATTTTTGCATAGTACTGAATAAAAGATACGAACGGCGAAAGTTTGATCTTGAAAACCCGAAAAAAGGAAAAAAAGAAAAAAAAATAAAAATAAAGAAGAAGAAGAATAAGAAGTAAAAGTTCACATATTGTCAAACAAGATGGAGCATTAACATCTACTGACCAAGAATATCATTAGACTGTATGCGCGGAGATGACATTAACGATGTCAAGACGTGATAAGCTGTTACTGTTAGTATATTCAATAGTACTTAACAACCTAACTACCTGTTGGGAGTTTAATACGAAATAGTATACATTTTATAGTTTTGTGAACTATGATTTGCCCTTAGTTAAATGTAGACTTAAAATAGAAAAAGGAAATGGAGTTTCAGTCAAGACAATTACAGGTTGTGAATTGAATAAGCTGAACATGCATTGAAGGCAAAAATGGCCCTTCAAGGTTCTTGATTTTCCTTCTCTTTGTGTACAATCCTCCCCTTCCTCCCACCTAATATGCAAGCCATTTCAGATGTGTGTGTTTCTGTGAGCCCGGAATTACAAGCCAATGAGGTGGCTCAAACAGGTTTAAGATATGCTCACCAATATATCAGCTCCATTTCTGATCAAAACCAGCAACAATCGAGTCTTATTGCCAATGAAGCGATCAAGGAGTTGAAGAAGTTTCTATCTCTTCTCGAGGAGCCCAAGAGGGTCAAGAAGGGTCCCCTGCCTAAAATTAGAGGCATAGACCCCAAGGAAATGGTTGACACTGTGTTTCCTGATTCGAGAAAATTCATGTTCAAGGAGATTAATCCTAGTAATGATTTCACGTTCATTAATACGACCACGAATCATATCGTTAGTAGGTCGTATTCAAACCAGATCATGTGCATGGAAGGATCAACCACGAGCAACAAGCAAATGCTCATGCAGAGTTCGCTGTCAGGGACAGTTTTGACGTTCAGTGAAGATGCAAGCACCAAGTGTGTTTCCTCCACAAGGACTTGTCATTGCTCCAAGAAAAGGTACAACAGTTAACCAATTACAGTCTATCATATTTACACATTTCTCAGGGTCTTTCCATGTGTTTGATCTGTCCACTTAATCTAAATGAAGCCTCCTTTGAGAAAGGGGTAAATAAAGTTGGACGTCTCTTCCTTACATACTTACCCCTCTCTTGTAAAGCTGTTACCTAGAGTGAATGGATACATCATATGTACAACTTGGTTTTAACTTATTATGAATTGATAACCTAAGACATTGTGCGTCAATAACCTTCCTTACACATACCATGGAGCCTGGAGGGTGTACATATTGCTTTGGTACGGTACTTGGTACATCGTTATAGTTCAGGATGTTTGTTTTCAGGAAAAGGAAGGAAAAACGACGTATAAAAGTTCCGGCTATAAGCGAGAAAATAGCTGATATACCACCAGATGACTTTTGTTGGAGGAAATATGGCCAGAAACCGATCAAAGGCTCTCCTCATCCCAGGTACAAACTACTTTGTAATTGGTCTTACTTATATTTTACAGAAGTTTTGGTCTATGTCTATCATGTATGTTGATCAGATAAGGGGTGTATGATCTGTAGGAGCTACTACAAATGCAGCACTTGCAAGGGGTGCCCAGCAAGGAAACAAGTGGAGAGATCTTTGGAAGATACAAGTATGTTGGTTGTTACCTATGAAGGAGAGCATAATCACTCCTCATTCACATTCCCATATTCAACCATCACATTTTGAGGGACATATCATCACATAAGAAATGCAAAAGAAATGAGATGTTCTATATACGATGGCTATCTTTTATTTCAAATATAATTATGTATTTGCCATACTAATCGAATTATTACAGGTTACTCATTGATATCATCTAGCCCTCCACTATGCAACTCATTTGAACTGAATTAATTGGATTTTTCACCGAATAGAGAGAGCTTGAATAGTCGACAATTGACAGTGAGAGTTCCTTGAAACAAAGAAGCAACTTATCTTTCTCCTTTAGAAAATAAACCGAAATAATATTTTGATATAGAGTTATATTCCCTACATCCAAAGCTATTAATCACTGTTTAAATTTCTTCAAAAAGAAATTTTCATCTTGCAAATATGGTATGAAATGTTTTTGAAATTTTAGTTATACATGCTCCCTAAGTAGTTTCCACCGACATTCTCATCTTCTCTATTGGAATTTCATTATACAGTTTACTATGCATGTTAATTAGGTGCTTAGGTCACCAGTGACGGATCCGGAACAAATTTTTATTGGGGGCACTAAAGATATAAATATAGAATACGACTATAAAAAGTTAAAAAAAAAAGAGCATATTTTTTAAACCCTCCATTTTAACCTCGTTTTTGCTTTTTTTTAAAGCTCATTATATGCTAAAAAGAAGCCCCATGGGGTATATATTGGACCTAAGGCTCTGTTTTTCTATAAATTTTGCCAGAAATCTTATTGGGGGCTGGTGAACCCGACCTTTCTATGCTAAATCCGCCCCTGTAGGTCAGTATGATTCAAACTCCTTAAAAAGGTATGACAACTTAGTGGAGTAGGTATCTCTTTCCTTTCAATTGTTTTACTATTGTCTCTCTTGGGAAGTTTACTTATTAGTATTAGATTTTTGTAAAGTTATTAAATCATAGGATACTCTTAATTTTTCATGAGATTATTTTAAAAGATAATGCGTTAATTCTCAGTATCAAAATCTACAATAATGGGGCTTCCTGTTGAACGTAGAAAGCTACTATTTCCTGAAGGTGCCCAATGCAAGAGTGACATGAGATTGCACAAAATTAAAGGGTATGAGTAGCTGTGTGCCCATTTAGTGGAACATGATAGCTTAGCCAAATTGTCATGGATTTTTGCACCATGCAATATATGACGTACTAATGATCACGTCCTTTTATTGAGCTACCCATAGTTCTGGTCGGCCCAATATATTTTGTCGTGTTGCTCCTTCTCAGTTTTATAAGGTTACTTATAAGAAGGCCCACTACGATTATAGCCCATATGGAGCAATATGTGGATA
>ONZA01018934.1:977-17659 GCA_900322205.1 Kewa caespitosa
TGTGGGACCGCATAGGGTGGCGGCCTGCGGCTTGTTGCCGGAGCAGGGGAGGTGTGGCCTCATCGGGCACGGGCGGGGGGCCAAAAACGTTGTCACCGGCTAGAAAGGAGAGGGTGGTGTGAATGATGAAGGTGTTGGATGTTGTTGTTGCTACTGTTTGTGAGTTGTGAATGATGAATGGTGATGGATGAAGATGAAATGGTGACTAGAGCAAGGAGAAAGAAGATAATAGTGGGAAAAAGGGAGAGAAAAAAAAAAGTGAGAGCAAGTGAAAGTCTAATGTTTATTTTTGGAATTCAAAATGGAGTAAGTAAAGAGTGTGGAGTGGTATAACCAAGAAGCATGGGGTTTTCATTTATGATATTGTTGGAGATTTTGTTTGTATACTTTCAAGATAAAATCAATACCCTTTTTAAAATAAGTCATTTCACTTAAGAGGAAATATATAAAAAAAAATTAACACCCACAAGGAAATTACTATGTTACCATTTAAAGTTATAAAATAATATTCACAAGACATAAATGTTGATTATATAATGTTAATAAAATATTCGGAGATTACAATCTACCCCCTTCAAAGAAGCTTCGTGCCAAAGTGTGAAGGTCTATGGAACAAAAATTTAAGATTTACGACTTTATTTTAGTGTCATCCAAGTTCTACAAGCGCACATTTCTTTATGAATGCGTGAAATGCAAATGTATTGAAAGTATTTCCTATGTCTACTTTTTTAATGCTCTATGTTGGTGTTGCATTCTGCCCGCCGCCCCTATGAAAGTTACATCCTCGTAACTAGAATTGTACTCGGTTGCAATGAAGGTGTAACTAAGCTTCTTCAAGGTTGTGGTTCATCCACTTGACTTTGCATTCGGATTTTTTGATCTCCTCCTTTTTCTCACCTTGGGGTCAAGTATTATCGAAAGTACCTCATTGTCAAAATCTCCATATTCAGTGCTGAAGGTTTCAATAGTGGTTTTGGTAGTTGTATGAATGACAAATTACCAATATAACTTAGTTGAGACACATGAAGGACGTTGTTGACTCTGTCTAATGTCACCGATAAGGCTGAACAATAAGCAAGCTCACCTACACAATGGTGAATTTCACATGGCCCTACAAACCAAGGGCTTAACTTTCCCCTTTTTGTCGAAACAATTGATGGTCCCTCTTTCTCCCTTGGTGACTTTCTTGCCACATTTGTTCATCATCACTACCCTTGTACCTATATCGTGTTGTCTTCATTCTCCCTTGGATTATCGAGACGATTTCTACCATTTCTTTCAATAGGGTCCTATTACAAACATTTTGCTGCACTAAAATGGTCACACACATAGAGTTCCTACACTTCTTGTTATACACTGTCTTGATTTAGAGACCGATTGTTTGCATTCTTTCTTATGACCTTTAATAATATGGTCCATCCATCTAAACTTTACCAACGGTAAGGTTCATTGATCAAGGTTTTCGAACTTTTCTCCTAATATCGTGTATCGTTCATACACTAAGGCACAATTTGAGCACAACACGTTGTTAGCACGCTTCGAATCTCTAAATTTAAACCTAATAACCTTAATATATGCCTTCTTCACATGTATACACTCAAGTTCTACATTCGTGCTCATCCCAAGTAATCCAAAATGTAACCCATCAAGTATAAGCTTATATAACTTCACCAAAAGGGATTCATTTTTTACAATTTCCTTTATCAAAAGTATATAATAGGTACCTTTCAATCATTAAAATCCAATTTCATTCTATAAAGATATTATTAGGATAGAATTCCTCAAAATTCTAAATAGCAACTCTCTTATATTGTCATCAACTTCCCAACCTTGTTATGACTTTCCAATCTCAAATAACCATAAATGTTTAGAAGATAATCGATGCAATTCCAAAGATTTTGGCATGTAAAAGTCATTACCTCATTATCTAATACTCGACTCAAGACCCTTAATGCTCATGCCTTGGCACACTATAATATTCATGATCTATAACTTTATATACTCATATAAGTTCTCCAAATAAATACGGTAGTCTACCCAACCTTTTTTTCTTACACCTCTCATATTATTCGTCACCAATGTTATCATTTGAAATCTTTATCTACACATCCATCAGTATGATTCAGTTGGGTATAACTTAAAACTCTTCTCATTTTCTTTGCACCTACCTAGTGAGGGAGCACATCAGAGAAAGAACATCTGCTCACATACTTCCGATCACGAACTCTTATACATACTGATATCAACTCTTGAACCATTCTTGAGCCACTTAATGACTTCTATAATGGTGGACAACATCGATCTACATTCTACTCATGCCACAAGTACGTGCACACTCCTTTTTGAAAGTGTTTCTACAATGCCAAAGATTCAACCATCTTGTGATAAGACTTCCCTACTTGATCATTGTAGATAATATAGGCTTCATATAATTCCTAAAGGGACAACTTGTATGTTCCATGGTGATCCTAACATATCATAAAAATCTCAAGAGTTAGCCCAATCCAGAAACTTGCTAACACAATCTAATTAGTTCAACGCTTTTACACACACGTATCTGATGATGTCAAGCTCTAAACTGACTAATAAACTATTTCACGGAAATGAATGAACTTTATGCTTCAAAGTAAATAGGTCCACAAACATTATATGCGATGATTGAAAAGTTACCAATAACTACACTAGGAGCTGCATCTGCATTCTTATTATTTTGGAGAATTTACTCGAACTTTGCTCCATGCTCATCCTCCGTAAGCACTAGATTGGGGACAAACTCTCGTAGTTCCACAAACTGGGTAAATAACTCATCAACAACAAATTTTTCTTGAGCTAACCTCTCAAATTCATCCCTCTTACTACTTTTCATGTACGGAGGGAAGAATTTTGTACTCATATAGTATTTTATTCTGCTTCTTCCCAGAATTTGCCGGACTTGGGAGACATTTCCTGATGAGCAGCTCTACAAGTGTATGAAAAAGCTCGAACATGTTCGGCAGTACCCCCTATAAATACTCTAAAATTTTCCAAGCCTCTTTTGTACCCTACTTCTTTCCCACTATCTATATCTACAACAGGTCGTAGGAATTCTTCTTTGGTCTTCGTTTGCCAAATGTTGGCATTCTTTGTCAAGTAGTCAGTTGATGAGTTAATGTGTAGTTCAATAGGACAATCTACAATTTTGAAGATATGTTCAAACTCTTGAATTCAATCTTCTAGCTTGACATAATCCTCTTCTCTATCATATGTTGTCGGGTTCAAAGACTATATTGCCTTTGATGTTGCAGTCGCATTGTTGGCGTTCATGTTGACGTAATGTCCATCATTATTTTATACCATAGTTTACACATCTCGAGTCAACTTCTCCATTTTGTAATAGTAACACGTCATTTGGAGGAATAAAAGTCATGATAATGCGTCATTTGCATTAGAAAACGACTTTCGACAACTCTATTGTTTCATATGGGGAGTCTCTAGCAACTACATCTGCATTGGCATGCAGTTATGGTCTGATTCACATATTTTAATCATGTAAAACGAAGCAATAAATATAGCTATTATTACACTCAATACTACACTTTTAAGATACACCTCATAACCTTTTAGCGATCTCTCTTTATCTCTTTGCAAGCTTACTTAGATTTCAATAATCTCAAGCAAACTCATACAATCTGAATAAGTAATTTTATCCTCGACATATGAAAGAACTAAGTCACAAGGGAAAGAAAGTCAACAATCCTTAGCATCAAATCTATAACAATCATCTAGAATCCCTCTATAAATCTTTAACATCCACATCAGCTGAGCTACGAATCAACTCAGTGTTTTATTAGGGATTCAGTATAATCACACTAGCCCTTTTCAATATTTATCCATCAAGTTAAGAAAGACAAATAACTAACATGCGACGTCTCAGAACTCAACCTCACTAGCAAATCGCACAATTCCTCTCGTTTGCCTCAAAAAACCATTCTCAAAATGCTCTAAATATTACTCAAATATCCTCGAGATTCTCCAATTTATGAACGAAATTAAATAGACATCAAAGTATTTCGAAGGTCACCAAATTCAAAACATCCATTAATATGTGGTCGAAACGAAATTGCACTAAATTTATTCTCCATTTAGCATTGTGTCATATATCTCCAATATAAAACAATAGTATCTATATGACCAATAATCCAATATCGAATGATCTAACATACACATCTTCCACACCTTTCTAAAACTATCCTTAGATTGCACAAGATCATGTCTGTCTAAGGTCATCATTACTTAAATTCTCAACTTTTTTATTATCTATACTGTTTCGCGTATTTTTGGGTAAGAAGTGTGCACCGTCGAAGACTCAAAGGGTCGTAAGGCTTCGTGTGTATGAGATGAGGTAGACTCTGACATGTCTTGTCGAAAGAGGGGTACCTGCATAGAAAGCGCACATGAACTGCCCTGGCGTTGTCCAGGGAATGGTCCCTCGACGATTAAGTCAGTTAAGGAGTTCCAAATGGGTTTTCCCAAAAGGAAAAAGAGAAATCTCTTTTGGGTAATCAAATCTTTCTTGGGAAAGAGGAAAGACATGAATGCTCTAGAGAGAGAAGGTGAATAAGTTAATCAATTAGTTATCAAGATCCATTATTCTCTTATCCTTGAAAGGTGTGCATGCTTCCTATTTATAGACATTTTCCAGGTGATGCTAGGGTTGCATCTTGTCCACTAAGGAGATGCCACGTGGAAATTCCCCTTCCTGGGCCTAGCAAACGTATGGGCCTTGAAGCCCACCAATCGTACCTGACCACGTGCACGGCATGCGCGTAACTCCTGAACACTTCCAAAACCTTCCACTCACTTTCCCCCTTCCAAGGGAGATGTCCTGGTGGAATAACTTGGGGCGTTGACCATGAACTCCCTCTTCATCCCCTCTGTTGGTTGTCTGACGAAACCACCCTCAGGCTACACCCTTCATCGTTACACTTCGTCTTTTGTCACGAGAGGAGAGGATAGACCTTTTCTAATAGGTGTCTTGTCATGTTCTAAAGCCAAGATGAGGGTTAGCCCCGAGAGGGTGAGGAAGTGTGACCATTGAGGCGGTAGGCCGACAGGGGGCCCGGCCGTGGAAGCACTTATGGGCCACGTGAGGCTCAGGATGAAGTGGGCCGATAGAGAACAGTCCAGAAGGAGGCCAAAGAAAAAATGGACCGAACATTTTCCCCTCGGATTGGGCATGCCCCGAGATTTCGACGAAGGTGCTTGCCCGATCCAAAAACGTAGGGAGAATGGAAGAGGTTTTTGGACATCTGAAGGGTCACCTCGTCCCCTCTCCAGCTTGCTTGAAGGTGGTTGCGCGAGGCGGTGCGTGAAACATGGCAAAATCTAGAGGCCTTTCTTGACACATGGACCAACTAATGCAACTTTTCGCTCAACCGACGCGACGTTTTGTCTTTCTCTTTCTTTGTCTCTATAAATATAGGAAGCCCCTCCTTCATTTGATCCTTTCATTTTTTCAAACTCTAGAGAGAGAAAGTTATTTCTAGATAGAGAGTTCATGCCTTTCCTATATTGAAGACTCAAGCTTTTCAACTGCTTTTTTCGTTGTCTCGTCCCTTTCAGGTACTTTAATCTATTTATAAATATGCACGTTAACAATGAATTTGAGTGGGACCCCATCCTTAGGGCCTTCGTCGAGGTGACTCTGGAATCTTGTCTGGAGCGCCTTAGGGGGACCATGGAGGCGCTTCGGCTCCTCCATGAGGACGAGGGCTCCTGGCCCAAGGGACCTGCTTCTCGGGAGGTCCCTCTCCAGGCCCAGGATCATTTTGACCGGAAGACCTACATGAGTAATCTCCACACGGTGGAGGATCCCGCTTCCGCGAGCATTGAGTAGATGGTCGACCCCTCGTCTTGAGTTTGACACCCTCGTCTCGAGGACATTAGATATAAGCCACCGGTGAGTAACCCCAACCCATGAGGAAAAAGTGTAAAATAATGATAATAATAACTATGCTTTGGCTCCGGCGAGCTTGGCGGTACCGGTGCAGGCTCTACGTGTCTATAGAAAAACTGTGGCTAGAAGGATGGCTCGGATAAAGCAAACATCTTGGAGGGTACCCTACAACCTTGAGGATGAGCCTAACCTGTCGTCCACCGAGGCTGCCAAGTCGAACCCTCATGGCAGGCGAAAGCTCGTTCTAGATGAGAGTTCGAACTCCACTTCGTTAGTGAGTAAGTTTTTTTTTTTTTTTAAGTTCTTTTTGTTGTCCCGGTCCTAGCTGGACCGTCGCTTTTCGGATCCCAACGAGGTCACTGTAGCTCGCCTCCCACTGTACACCATTCGGGCAGGCATGACGAAGGCGGTTAACAAGACAAAGAAGACAAAGGAGGAGAAAGCTGCCGTGAGGGAGGATCCAAGCACGATACAAAGTGGTTAGCATATATCCGTGAATGACATTTGACCGTTATCTAGTGTGGGTTGGCAGTCCCACGAGGGTCTTGCTATTGGAACTAGAGGACGGCTCGATGGTCTATCCCGCTGAAGGGTTTGTTGGGTTTCATAAGCTCACGGCCAAATTTGGCTTCAGGTTGCCCCTTCATCCCTTCGCCTTCTCTCTCTTGAAGGCCTATAGCCTCAATCCAGCATAGCTCGTCCCCAATACTTGGGGACATATCACCTTTTTTTTACCATTTTTTGTAATGTACATAACATCACACCGACCCTTGGCCTATGGTCTCTCATGACCAACAGCCCCAAACCACACCCTACTGTAAATTCAATTTTTTATTTCAAGCCCAAGTATGAGTGTGTTTTTGGGCCCTTGATGTCATCCAAGAACAAGGGTTGGGTATCCGACTTCTACTACATCGGCACTTTGAAAGATGTATTCTTGGACGAGGTTTCTAAGTGGAACTACGCCCCTACCTCAGCTACCCTCTGTAGCCTTTTGTCAAAGGACAAGGCTGCTTTGAAGATGTTCTACTGGGAGAAGTGGTATCAGAGGGCTGAAACCCAGATCTTCGAGAAGATGCCGCTTCAGTGGGTCTCCGAGAGGAGGTGGACTAAGGGCCAGGAGTTTTTGGTGTACCATGGGATCAGCGATTCCATGGAACCGGGTACTTTTCATCTATTTTTCCTTTCGTTTGATTCTTGGTTACTCCTCAATAACATTAGCTCACCCTCTTTGTCTTCCTTATTGCAGAGATCGCTCATGCTTCTTTTCTGACCACCTCGGCGGGTGGAGATATGACGGAGGACTTCGACTTTGGATGCTATCTAGGCCAGGATAGTGGCCGAGAACAAGTTGCTCCTTGATGAGATAAAGGTTGTAAGTGTTTGTAAATGTTGCATTTCCTTTTCTTATGATTCCTTTTTTTTTTTTTTTCTTGTTCCACTTTCATTTGTGCAAAGAAAGATGTCGAGGGAGAAGGGACGAAGCAAAATTGAGAGATGACATCCTCCTCATCTCGAGTCAGGGAGTCCTTGTCTGCTCCAATCAACAGGGATACCCTACTGCCCAAACATGAGAAGAAGGTGGGTATTGGAAAGGAGTTGAAGAATGTGGTCGAGATTGTCTCAAACAGAAGTCCCAGGAAGGACGTCCCCGAGTATGTCTGACCGCGCTTCTAGATTCGACACCATCTTCTGTCTCTCTCTCGGACAAAAGGAAAGCTCCTGCCATTTCTGGCTCATCTCCCCCCTCTCCCCCTATCAGGATCTCGTCGGGAAACGTTCTTCCCTGATACCTCTCTAGGCTGCCGGGAGACAAGGACAAAGTAGCGTCTACCTTACAGGCCAAAGCCGTATCTGCTGATGACCTCCAATACTTGGAGGAACGGCTCGGTGCTGCCGAATACATGAGCTGTCGTTTGGCCATGGAGGTAGGCTTTTTCTATCTTCGCTTAGTGGCTTCTTCTCTCTAATGCGCTGACTCATTCTTGTTTTGTTTTACAGGCTGTGATGTTATCTCGGCATTATAGTGACCCTGCCCACAAGAAGGAATGGGAGTCTCTGGATGCTGAGAGTGAGAAGCTTGAGGCTTTCAAAGCCAAAGAGAGGGCTGAGAAGGAAAAGGGGGAGGTCGAGAAAGAGAGGGATCAGTTGTCCCGGCGTTACAAGGACTTCGAGAGGGAGAAGGCCAAGATGGAGGGGAAGCTCGCTGCTACCGAGGCCGAGCTAGCGAAGGAGAGGGATGAGAAGTCTGCTGAACTCACAAATCTTTCTACCGAGCTGGAAAAGGAGAAGACCACCTCCAAGGCTCTCAGTGACGCAATGGTCGCGTCCGAGAGGGTTTTCTTGGTGAGCATCTAAAAGGCCTTTATGCACATCTTTGATTATGAGGATGGCTTCACGTGTTTGCATATGAGGAGGTTTGTTATAATGGCGTCCAATTTGGGGGAGGATGCTTTGAATCTGGAGGAGGCTTACAAGGACAAGTTGAGTTGGGACCCTCCTGAGAAGTTCAACAAGCTTTCTACTACTGATCTCCTGTCTTTCGACACCACATTCCTGGATGACATAGGGATCACCTCGGCCCTCAAGGCGAGGGTGATCATGGTGCAGGAGATGAGGGCCAGGCTGGAGCTAAGATTGTCTCTTCGCCTGAAGACGACGCGAAAGAGGTCTCTTCTCCCAAGGGCCATGATGCCTTCCCCTCTCATGATGATGTTGCGATGTGTCCTCTTTAAGTCTTCTTCGCCTTGATGAGGGTTGTATATATTTATGTTTTGGGGTTTTTGTTTTTTTTCTTTGTAAGGAATAGTGGACAAAGTATTTTGGATGAAGGTACATTTTGTTTTTCGATTGATATTTGAACTTCATCTTGTTTTGGCGCTAGATTTGCTCAAGTATTTCCAGTAGAATGTATGCTGAGAGCTCTTATTGGGGCAGGTTCCCTCGTCCCTATGCCCCACTTTAGCAAAGCTAGGCAAAGTGAGACAAGACGAGGGGGCTGGCAAGAGGAAACCTTTCAGCCCACGATAGCCCTTGGACCGTTGTCTCCGTTATACCGAGGGGGAGGGTCTCGGCCTTCATAATTTGGATGTTTCTGGTCTTCAACACTTGGGAGCTTTCGGGTGGATTTCTTTTTGAAGAGGCTCACAAATTTGAGGCTGTCTTCTTGGGAAATTTCCCCTCTTTTTGATTTTTTGTCGTTTTTATCTTCTCGGGGTATATTAAGCCACCTGTTGCACATCCCCTTTTTCCCTGAAACGATCCAGACCGTTGACTTATTTTTTCCTTGCCTAGAAAAGGAGATTTGTTGGACATTTTCTCTTAGCACCTTTCATTTTCTTCTCTCCATTTCCCTTTTGAGGAAAGAACTTCTTGTTGTCTCTCTTCTTCAACGTTCTCTCGTCTTCATCCCTTCTCTCCCTTTTCTCCAGGTTAAGAGGGTCTTTGTTCGTGGCTATGACGACCCTAACAGGTTCGTTTTTGGTCTGGATCCATGTTTAATGTTATTTGACGATCGAGCCTCTGTGGGGTCGATTTGCTTATCTAATTAGTCTTCGATGAGAAATGTCCTTAACTTATGGAGGGACGTCCGTCAGTAGGGGGTCGTGTACTCGCTCTTTGACTCTAGTTTCCTGAATGTGTGGTCAATGGATTTTTATCCACTTTCCATTCATGGGCTAGAAGATGAACTTGCCTCTCTTGCTGTCATCCTTGGAACCTTTCCCTTCAGGGGTCCGAGAGAGGCAGCCTCGCCTGGTTGTTGTATCCTGTCCATGCGGGATGTCGGAGTGGTGGAGTTGGAAGTTGGAGAGAGGTGTTGGTTGGCAGTAGATGCGATCGCACTATCCTCCTCCAAGGTGGGGAGGACTTGGCGTATTACGTCACGTCTACATCCTCCCTCTCGTCTTACACCGCTTTCTGGTAGGTACATCGGCGCTCTTCCTGCAGATTCGTCCGTGTGTCCCTTCCGCTGGAATTCAGGGGTTCTCCTCTTCAAGGAAGACCTTGGCGTATTAATTTTCTTTGGTGCTTGAGGAGATTTTTCTTTGTATTTCATCTCTTTGCATGCAGAAATCTTTGTAATGAATTTTAATGAATCCGAATGAGATTTTTGGCCATCCACCCCCCAGGATGGGGTCTCTTCTTTTCTTCCTTGATATTCCTCTTATTTTGCTTCATCTAATTTGTGTTTGTAGGCTTAAATTCATTTGCCCCCAGGGTGGGGTCTTGTCTACCCGTGTTGTAGACTGAAATTCATTTGCCCCCAGGGTGAGGTCTCGTTTAACCGTTTTTTAGACTTGATATTCATTTGCCCCCGGGGTGGGGTCTTGTCTAACCGTGTTATAGACTTAAATTCATTTGCCACCAAGGTGGGGTCTCATTTAACCGTGTTGTAGGCTTAAAGTCATTTGCCCCCAGGTTTAACCATGTTGTAGACTAAATATTCATTTGCCCCCAGGTTTAACCATGTTGTAGACTAAATATTCATTTGCCCCCAGGGTGGGGTCTCGTCTAACCATGTTGTAGATTTAAAATTCATTTGCCACCAGGGTGGGGTCTCGTCTAACCGTGTTGTAGACTTAAAATTCATTTGCCCCCAGGGTGGGATCTCGTCTAACCATGTTTTAGACTTAATATTCATTTGCCCCCAGGGTGGGGTCTCGTCTGACCGTGTTGTAGACATAAATTCATTTGCCCCCTGTGTGGAGCCTCGTCTAATCGTGTGGTAGACTTAATATCCATTTTCCCCCGAGGTGGGGTCTCGCCTAACTGTGTTGTAGGCTTAAATTCCTTCGCCCCCAGGGTGGGGTTTCTTCTTTCAATGTTGGAAAAATTTCATAAGGCAACATGTAGACGAAAGGCATGTGAGCCCAAAAAGTTTCATTCATGGTTGTCTGGGGGAGCCAACCCTTTTTTGCCAACGGCCTCACCAAAAGATGAGTAAGCTGCTTGGGGGTGCCTACCCCGTCATCTTAAAACTTAAAAAACTCTAGGAATCAAAAGGTTGATGAGGGTGTTAAGGGGTGCATACCCCGACGAGGCTCTCTGACGAGACCACGTCCCAGGGTGGAGCCTCGTCTAATCGTGTGGACCCTCTTCGTTTTCTTCTCATCTTCTGGGAGCTTTTCCTCTCCCAACCAACCAATCAAGGGTTCCATCCACTCATCTCTTCAATCAACTAGGAAAACTTCAGGTTCAGGTTCAATGCTTCTCTTCTCCTTCTCTTCCCAGAAAATGTTTCGGGATACCCCCTCGGCAGACGATTTTTCCAACCAAGCCAGGGCATCGACAATGTAGTTCTCAGATCGGGGAATGTGGTCTACTATCACTTTATCAAAGTATTTGATCATCTCCTGAACCTTTCCAAGCTATGCCTTCATCCCTTCTCCCTTGGCTTCGTAGTCTCTTGAAATTTGTGAGACAACGAGCTGGGAGTCCATCCTTACCTTAAGCTTCCTTGTCCTAGTAGCTTGGTCCATTTTCATTCTCGTGATGAGGGCTTCGTACTTGGACTCATTTTTTGATGCTTGAAAT
Source organism: Kewa caespitosa (assembly GCA_900322205.1). Taxonomy (NCBI): domain Eukaryota; kingdom Viridiplantae; phylum Streptophyta; class Magnoliopsida; order Caryophyllales; family Kewaceae; genus Kewa; species Kewa caespitosa. Next base: position 12,448 of record ONZA01018934.1, read on the forward strand.
CCAAATCTCATCGCGTAATCGAGAACATCCCCCTCGATTGAGGTGATGAAGATACATGCACCACTTCCACTCTTGCATGACGAACCATCTACACACATCAACCAGGACTCGGTCCAATAACTCGGAGTCTTCTCCGAGGGTGTGAATTCAACGATGAAATCAGCAAATGTTTGGCTTTTTATCACACTCCTAGGCTTGTATGAGATATCGTAGTCGGTAAGTTCGTGAACCCACACCTGTTCCCATCCGTCCGAGTCTAATTTACCTAGTAACTTCTTTAGCTGTTGGTTCATGAGAATAGTTATGTAGTGACCTTGGAAGTAAGTCCTGAGCTTCATGGAGCTGACGAGAACTCCTAGAGCAAACTTCTTTGGTACGGAGTACCTGAATTCAGCCCCCATAGTGCATGACAGCTGAAGTAGACGGGTTTTTGCCTCCTCTCTTCTTCCCTCCCGAGGACTGAGGCAACGCCTTTGTCAGAGACGATTAGGTAGAGGAAAAGTCTCTCTTTGGGCTTCGGCGAAGTTATCTTGGGTAGGGACACCAAATACAACTTCAGTATTTTGAAAGCCTCTTGAGGCTCGTCACTCCATTCAAACCTCGTCCCCTTCCTAAGTGTTGAGAAGAAGTGTGCGCACTTGTCCGCTGACTTTGAGACGAAACAGTTGAGTGCTGTGATGCAACTTGTCAACTTTTGCACGTCTTTTACGCATTGTGGGGGCTTCATGTCAATCACAGCCTTTACCTTTTCCAGGTTCGTGTCAATGCCACTTTCGCTCACCATGAAGCCGAGGAACCTGCCTCCCCTCACCCTGAAGAGGCATTTCTTAGGGTTCAACTTCATCTTGTTCTTCCTCAAGGTATCAAATGTTTCCCTCAATTCTTCTACGTGACTGGATGACTTCGCGCTTTTGGTGATGCGGTCGTCCACATAGGCTTCAAGGTTCCTGCCAATTCGCCATCCGAAGACCTTTTGGACGAGCCTCTGGAAAGTGGCCTCAGCATTTTTGAGGCTGAACGGTATCATGGTGTAACATAATATTCCTTCGTCGGTGATGAAGGCTATTGAGCTCTGGTCCCTCTTCTTCATGAAAACTTGGTGATAGCCCAAGAAGGCATCCATGAAACTGAAAAGCTCATGGCCGGTAGTGGAATCAACTAACTTATCTATCCTTGGGAGAGGGAACTGGTTTTTCAGACAAGCTTTGTTCAGATCTGTGTAATCGACACACATTCTCCAACTCCTCGTTGCCTTCTTCACCATTACTACATTGGCAAGCCACTTTGGTTACCGGCGCTGGGAGTAAGCATAATCAACATTCATTATATTGATATCATCGACGAGTACATCAGTGGAAGGATTAGGCACTCTGAGGATGGGGGAGCCTAGTTTCCTAATCTCCTCTAGAGGACAATGCCTTACACTAGCATCTGAATCGCTAGAACTAGATTCACTAGACTTGAACATAGGTCCTTCTCCTATGGTGACATTGAACTTGCGCCCGTTGGAAGTAGTCCACTTGTAGGTTCCAACCTTAAACTATCCTAGTGGCTGGTGCGATCAGATTTGAAGGGTCGAACTCTTGATTCTAGATGACCAAGACTACGTCCTCATCTTCTCGCGCTCGAATCTTCTCTTGCCCGAAAAGGAACCTGAATGCATCATGGGGTAAAGGTTGAGCCCAATTGAGAGGTGGTTGTTCTTGAAGTTTAGGGATTCATCATCCAGAAGGTTGCAATCCTCCAAAATTTTGAATCTCTGGATTAACGTGCCTTCTTCCCTTAGGTAATGTGGGTCGCGAAATCCATAATAGGGAAAGTTGTCACCTACCCAAATGAATAGTCCATTCACGGTGTAGGGATAAGTGAGCTTAGAGCTATCAAAGGGAATGATTTTTCTTATGGCCCTCTTTCTTTTCACTTCCCTCGACATCGATTCCTTTATTTCCCGAATCGAGGGAGTGTAGCCTAGGCCGAACGTAAGGCTCGTGGTTTGTGCCCACCGAAATAAACTTGGGCTATGTGCGTTCTTTTCCTAAACTCATCCAAGACATGCAGCCTTGTTTCGTAGGATGGCGTTGACATGGAGGTTGGAATGAGGATCAAAGTCCAATGGAACTTGCTCATCCTCAATGGCATTAATTTTGGGGTTGAAGCCGCAAAAGTCCTCGTCTACTTCACCATGGTCTGTTTTCAAGACAGGAGTCTTGGACAAGGTGACCTTTATTTGGTCGGCCTCGATTACAAGGATTTTACACTCCATGACCATTTTGACTTTTTGGTGAACAGTGGATGGGACGACATTGATACTATAGAGCCAAGGTCTTTCTAAAAGCAGGTTGAAAGTGGAAGGTATATCGATGATGGAGAAGGTGACTCGTTTTTCTATAACACCAGCAGTGACATTGATATTGATGGTGCCGAGCACACTTCTCCTCGAGTTATTGAGTCTCGCAATCCTAGCAATATCTGCGCAAGGTCATATTGGATGCCCAAACGCTTTGCAATTCTAAGTGGGCATACATTCACTGTGAACCCAGTATCGGCGAGTGCCATGGGTACGTGGTGTTGATTACACGTCATAGTAAGGTAAAGTGCCTTGTTGTGGTTACGACCTTCTTTTGGTAGGTCTTCATTCGAGAATGTTATCGTGGTGGCGATCTTTCTTCTGCTATAAAGCCTACAAGTTCAACGAGAGACATTTCAGGAGAAACGTTTATTTTTTTGAGTGCGGCAAGGAGTGCTTGCCTATGCTCCAAAGATGATGCTAAGAGTTGCCAGATGGTGACGTCGGCCTTCATCCTTTACAGTTAGTTTCACAAGGGATTATCGAGTGTTTCATTTGCCACTACTTCTTTGCCTTTGTCACTCAGATTTTCTTTGGTCTAGGGTGGACCGTCCTTTCTCCCATAAAACATTCTCGACCTAGTAAGATTATTGACTTCACCTACCCAAACCTTGTGTTTAGATAACCAGGCAACGTCGTAAATTTCGTTACGCCTTAGGGATGCATCCCAGACATCTTGTTTGTTGCTATCCCATATCCCATTAATGCTTAGATGGTCGAGCGGTGATACAGGTTCCACAAATAAGGTGGGATCAGAACCTAGGTCATCATTCGATATGGCGAAAATGGGCTCCTCTTTAGATGTGAGGGGAATCTTATTATTATTTGGGCAACGTGCGGCCTTTGGTAATGGTAAAGTGCCACTGTCGATGACGTCTTGGATTACATTTCTTAAAGTTAAGCACTTATCAGTTTTGTGGCTCTTTCCACGGTGATACTTACGATATTTAAGTAAGTCATAGCTCTTGGATAGTTTGTCCTTTGGGACATTGGGAGTGGGCCCAATAGGCTGCAAATAGTTCTTTTTCGCTAACCGTTCGAGAGCTTGGGTGAGAGTCACACCCAATGGGGCATAATTGTCGCTTCCGACGTTGAGGGCATTGACCTCATCCACCTTTGCGGTATTGTTCCACTTGGTGTTGTTGTTGTTGTTTTTGTTGTTATTGCCCTTAGTCCATTTGGCTTCTAAGTCGGGAAGCTCATCCTCAATCACCAATTCCACCTCCGTCAGTTGGAAGAAAGTACCCATAGGTTGAAAAATCAAATGTTTCTGCAACTCGGCTCTCAAACCGCGTATTATAGTACACACTTGGTGTTTTTCTGAGGGCCTATTTACCATATGGGAAGCCCTCTCTCACCATCTATTGACGAAGCTCATGAATGCCTCACCTGTGAGGTGCTTAGTGGCTTGTAATTCCCGCATTGTAACGGGAAGATAGGTATTCTACGAATACTGACTCAGGAACTCTCGGTTTATTTCCTCCCAGGTTTTGACTCGCTCAATATTGTGTCCATAATACTAGCTAGATTCAGGTCCATCTACAGACCTAGGAAAGATATGAGGGAACAATTCCTTATCTATACCCTTTAGAGTGAGGGTAGTGGTAAATGTCCTAAAATGGGTCCTAGGGTTGTTAGTTCCCTTGAACTTAGATAGGTAACAAGACAGTCTTATTGGGTAGGGTACCCATGAGGTTAGGAGTGATCCCTTCAATGTCATGGTATTGGTTGAACAACTTATTATGCTTTAGGATGGATCAAACCTCTTCAACTCTCCCTTGATTCGGTCAACTTCCTCAATGTTCTTGGTTTCCATTTGGGTTACCTTTTCAGTCAAGTTCTAGATGAGAAGGGAAAGATCTTGGAAGGTAGGCTGGTCAGCCATTTTGTATGTTAATTGTCGCACAAACGGTGGAGGTGACTTGAGTTCGAGAGAAGACGGAAGCGACGGAGTTGAGAATAGTAGTGGTGGAGGGATCTTCTACGATGTGTATTGTCCTCGCCGCGTGTCCAAATTCAATGCAATTATGCAAACCTCAAAATGCCAAATGCTCCCTATGTTCATCACCTAAACAAAGGCTCTTGTTACTCTAATGTTTCAAACAAGTTTAGCTAAATAAGTTCCAACAACATATGGATGTGTTTACAACGTTATGGAATGTATAAGCGTTGTAAGTTGCCACTTTTCTTCAATTGAATGGATGAAAGAAAGGGCATGAGTGGGGATTCATTTGCGATTTGCATGGAGAATCTCCTCCATGAAACCTAACTCGTCCCCTAAGGATTTCATGATGGGATACCTAGGTTGCGCGTACGCATGAACTACATGAAAATGATGCATATTGAACCAAATTGATCTGCAATTTATTTTCCTAACTCGTATTCGAGTTTGACCCTCTTTTAGTTTAGTCCCTAGCAGAGTCTCCACTGTAGAGGCCATCGCCTTCCACCTCGGCAAGGAGGCAGAAGTTGAAAATTGGCGCGCGTACCCCCCATGGAAATGGTGTGTTTGGGGGTTAAAAATGTCATGTTTTGTAATTTGCTAAATGGCACTGGGGTGTTTGGAGTCGCCACCTTATTTAAGAAAAAAAAAAAGAAATATCGTATTTTGATTCCTTAGTCTTTCTAGCTAAAGTCTAAGTTCGGGGGTAATGGTACGAATTGGATATGGAATGCATCCAATTCGCCCATTTTTGCAAATGGCCACTACTTTCGAATAAGAGCTTTTATGTAAATCGATTTGGTTCCAAAGTATATTAACCTAAATGTTATCTAAGTCATTTGATATTCAATTTTATTTTAGTTATCACATTTTAGCATGCGTTTCGTATGTGTCCATAATCAAAATGATAAAAAGCATATATA
>ONZA01018939.1:1194-12045 GCA_900322205.1 Kewa caespitosa
AGGGCCAAACTCTCATTTTTTACTTCCCATTTTTTTTAAGATTTGATTGATGATTATGGTTGAGTCACCATATACTCTAGGGGTCCTAATCCTTATTGCTAACGTAGCTTTTTAGTCCTACAATGCAAGCTTCATATTCTACGACATAGTTAGTAAATTCCAAGTGAAGTTTTACTGATAAAGGAGTGGGTGCCCCTTCTGGTGAGACAAACAATACTCCTATGTTGTATCCCCTTTCATTTGGCGCCCCGTCAAAATACAAAACCAAGTCTCATTATCAATCGCCATCTTGTTTTCATCAGGAAATTCGTAATCTTCTCCATCCTCTTGACTTTTTATTTGGTTATCTGCCAGGTATTCAAAAATGGCGTGCTCTTTTATGTTTTTCATGATTTCATGTTGGAGGTCGAATTCGGAGAAGAGGACGATCCAACGAGGTATTCTTCCATTAAGTATGGGTTTGTGAAAGATATGTTTTATTGGGTCTTCCCTAGATCTTATGAACACATTATGATTGAGCATGTAGTGTCTCAGTATTTTTGTTGCCCATATTATCGTGAGAGATGTCTTTTCTAAAGTGGAATAACGCTTCTCATACTCGATGAACTTTTTACTTAGAAAAAAGATTGCGTTTTCTTTTTTAACGACCTCATGGGCTAGCATGGCCCCCATTGCATCTTCAATGACTGTTTGGTATATTATTAGTGGCATACCTGGCGACGATGGAACTAACATAGGTGGGTTGGCCAAATATTTCTTTATTTTGTCAATTGCCTTTTGGCATTGATCGTCCCATTCGACTTTTACACTCTTTTTCATTTTTTTAAAAATTGGTTCACATATAATAGTCAATTTGGTTATTAATCGACTAATATATTGAAAGTCGTCCCAGGGAAACCTCTTGTTTCTTTTTCAGTTTTGGGGGGAGGCATTTCAACCATCGCCTTGATTTTTTAGGAATCTACCTCGATGCCCCTAGAATTGACTATAAAACCTAGTAGTTTTCCTGAAGTAACACCAAAGGCACATTTTTGTGGATTCAGTCTCATGTTATATATCCTTAATCTTTCGAAAAACATTTGCGAAGATTGGGTATATGCCCTTCTCAGCCTCAAGATTTAACAATCATATCATCTACATAAACTTCTACCTCTTTGTGCATCATGTCAAGTAGAAGGATTTGTGTTGTTCTTTGATAAGTTTTCCCAACATTTATCAACCCAAAAGGTATGACACAGTAGCAATATGTCCCCCATTTAGTAATGAAGGTGGTTTTTAGCATATCATGCTCGGCCATGAGTAATTGATTGTATCCCTCATAGCCATCCATGAAGTATAAGAGCTCGTGATCAGCCGGGTTATCAACTAGAACATCAATTTTTGGTAAAGGAAAGTTGTCTTTCGGACGTGCCTTATCAAATCTCGAAAGTCTACACACATCCTTACTCATCCGTCTTTCTTTGAGACAGGATCGATGTTGGGTACCCATTCGGGATAGTCAGCGACTACTGTGAATCTTGCATCGAGTTGCTTTTGCCCCTCCTTTTTTATTTTCAAAGCCCACTCAGGTTTTATTCTCCTTAAGCTTTTCTTAACTGGTTCTGAATTAGGGAAATAGCAATTTTGTGCTCAGTGATGGATCAATCTATTCTCGGCATGTCCTTATAGGGCCATCCAAAGACATCTTTGAATTTTTTTACATTTGTATCTTTCATTTGGAGTGAGAGTTAGACCAATTTTAATCTCTTGAGGTTCGTCGTTAGTTCCCAAGTTTATTGTTTCAGTTCCTTCAATTGCTGAAGTTCTTTGCTCATGTTTGAACATGACTCTCATGATTGACTTATTGTCAGCATATTCATTATTGACAAAACAATCCAAGGCGTAAGTAGAATAAGAGTTCATTTTATTGATATCATCAAAGAGTACATCAATTGAAGGATCATACACTAAGGGAAGGGGGCTAAATTCCTAATCCTTTCTGGAGGAGAATGTCCTACACTAGAATCAAAATCATAAATACTAAAATTAGAATTGGAATCACTAGACTAAAATATGGGACCCTCTCTCATGGTGACACTAAACTTGCGCCCATCTGAAGTAGTCCACTAGCAAGTGCAAGGTCATCCTTCAAGTATTCCAGTGGCTAGTGCGATCAGCTGCGAAGGGTCGACTCCTTGGTCTTGGATGGCGAGTATCATGTAGTTGCCATTATCCTCTTGTTCATGAATCTTCTCTTGGCCAACTAGGAGCCCAAACACATTGTGAGGTAAGGGTTTCTCCCAATAAAAAGATAATCGTTCCTGGGGCCTAGGCACTTAGTCGTCAACAAGGTTGCAATCCTCAAAAATCTCGAATTCTAGGATTAGCATCCCTTCTTCTCTTAGGTAGTATGGTTCAGGAAATACGTAGTATGGGAAGTCCTTGCCCTCATGAATGAATTGTGCATTCAAGGTATGGGGATAGGTGAGTTTAGGGCTATCAAAGGGAATGTCTTCTCTTATGAACCTCTTTCCTCTTTCTTCCTTCACTATGAATTCTTTTATTTCTTTTATCAAGGGAGTGTAGCCTAGGCCAAACAAATGGTTTGCGGTTTGTGACCACCGAAATGAGTTTGAGCCTTGAGCATTTTTTCCTACTCCCATCCTGGGCATGCATCCTTTTTTTTTTGCAAGATTGCATAGATGTGTAGACTGGAGTGAGGATCAAAGCCAAAAGGAACTTGCTCCTATTCTATGGAATTGATTTCGGGGTTGAAGCCCTGTAAATCTTTGTCCTCCTTTCTATGATCAATTTTCAAGACAAGGGTCTCAATCATAAGGACATTTCCCTCAACGACCATTTTCTACAATTTGGTGTAGGGTTGATGGGACAGTATTGATGCTTTGGAGCCATAGACGCCCTAACAATAAGTTGAAGGTTAAGGGTATTTCGATGACTGAAAAGTTGATTCATTTTTCTATGACGCTGGTAGTTATGTTCATGCTGATGTTGCAAAGTACACTCCTTGTTGAGTTATCATAGGCTCATAAGCCCTAAGATGATTGAGCAAGATCATACTGGAGACCTATAGATGCCTAGCCATTCTTAATGGACATACATTCACAGCGGACCCGTTGTCGACAAGAGCCATGGGTACGTTGTTTTCGTTGCAAGTTACTATAAGGTAAAGTCCTTGTTGTGATTCCGACCTTCCTTGGGTAGGTCTTCATCTTAGAAGGTAATGGTGGTGGGTGTTCTTTCCTCGCTAAGGAAGCTCACAAGTTCCTTGAGAGATGTGTTAGGACAGACGTGTAGTTTGTTGAGTGCGACAAGTATTAATCGCATATGCTCCAGAGATGAAGGTAATAGTTGCCAAATAAGGTTGGAATTCGTCTTTTTTAATTGACTTAATAAGGGGTTCTCGAGTGGTTCCTTTTCCACTACTTCTATTTCTTTATCATTCGGGTTTTCTTTGGTCTTAGGTGGACCATCTTTTCTTCCAAAATATCTCCCTGACCTAGTAAGGTGATCAACATCATCTTCCCATATTTTGTGTTCTAACAGCTAGGATTCTTCCCATATCACTGTCCCATACCCTGTTGATACTTAAATGGTCAGGCAGTCATATGGTTTCGATAAGTAGGGTAGGATCATACCCTGGATCGTCGGGCAAAATGGCGAGAATTGATTCATCATGATCTCGAGGGAATTTTTACTATTATTGGGGGCACAAGCGGCTTGCGACAATGGTAATGTGACATTGTTGATACAACATTCCTTAAGATCCATCACTTGTCCATTTCGTCACCCTTTCCTCAGTGGTACTTATGGAACTTTGTTGTATCATTGCTGTTGGACCTTTTATTCTCTAGGATATCGGGAGTGGGCCTAATTGGCTGCAAATGATATTATTTTGAAGTCTTTCGAGAGCTTATGTGAGAGTCATACCTAGAGGGGTATGAGCTTATCGCTCTCTTCATTGAGGCTTACCCTCATTGAGGACATTGACCTCATTGACTTTTGCATTATTACTTCTTTTATTGCTATTGTTGTTATTATTGTTGGTCTTAGTCCATTTGGCTTCCATATTTGGAAACTCGTCCTCAATCACTAGACCTATCTCTATAAGTTGGATAAATGTGCTTATGGGTTGGAAGATCATGTGCTTTATGAATCAAGCCTTAGGTTGCATATGCTTGTCCGAACTTGATCCCTTTCAGATGGTCTATTGACCATATATCTCTCGCCATCTATTAATGAAGGTCACATATGCTTCTCTCGCAAGTTGTTAAGTGGTTGTTAGTTCTCTCATTATAACGGGAAGCTGAGTATTGTAGCAATACTTAGCCAGGAATTCTCGGGTAATATCATCCCAGGTTTTGACCCTTTCAGTATCAAGTCTGTAAAACCAGTTTGAGGCAGAGCCATCTAGAGACATGGGGAAGATATGGGGGAACAACTCTTTGTCTATACCGTTAAGAGTAATGGTAGTGGTGAACGCTATAAAGTGGATTCTAGGATTCTTCGTGCTCTTAAACTTTGGAAGGTCAGAAAGAACAGTCTTGTTGGGTAAGGTGCTCGTAAGATTAGGGGTAAAAAAGAACAATCTTTAGGAAAACAAGGAAACCCTGCATTTTGCAGTCCCCTTTTTCATCCTTTGAGAAATACTTTGATTCCCCGATCTTATGACCAAAGCCTAAGTTCGGGGGCGATGGTACGGATTGGATGTGGAATGGATCCAATTCGCGTCTCTTACAACAACCACTGCTCATGATTTAGGAAATTCATGTAAATTTATTTGGTTCCATACAATTCATTTTCATTCTAATAGGTGGTCACTTTAAACATGCATCCATATCAGTCCTAAATGTCCAAGAGAAAAATAAAGCAAAGTAAGAATATATTACAATGTCCTTAGGTAGAGGGGAATTAGCGAATGGGCAAACTGACACCAAAGAAAATAAATAAAAAATAGAACAGGATAAGATGTGAGTCATTGGACCAAAGAAAATAATATTGGAATTATTGATTTCTGTTGATTTGTGACGTAAAGGAAAAAACAAGATGTACGAAATGAAATAAACAAATGAAAGAATAAAGAATGAAAAGAAGAAAAATATGAGTCATTTAATCAAAGAAAATATCTGCAAATTATTATTTTCTCTAAATTCATGACATAAGAAAAGAAAAATAAAATGAACGTAATAAAGTGAAAATAACAAAAAAAAATGTGAGTCGTTAAATCAAAGAAAACAACATTGAAATTATTATTTTCTTTAAATTCATGACATAGAAAACGATAAATAAAATGGAATAAAATGAATAAAAGAAAGAAAAATGGTTATTAAAAACCTCTCACAAGACGATCATCGAGGATTTGGACCCTCAGAAGCTTACCTTAGGATGGGACCTTCTTGGATGTTTCTTGCACTCAGAATTTTGTTACATGGAAAGGATTTTTGAGTTCTTGGCGATTTTGTGACTTGGAACTTCGATAATGTGAAACAATTGTGGAAAAAGTAAGTAATATAAAGCAAAATGTGATCAGGCAGAATCTGGCCTCTGATTGTATGTTGCATTCTGTTTCAGCATAGGGTTTATACAGGTAGGGCTTCTCCCATTTGACGGTGCTCAAATTTAATGCATTAGTGGCCCGCGAATATCGCCAAATTCGCTGGGATAGCCAGCGAATGTGGTGGTATTTGCTAGGCCTAGAACGAATATTGGTAAATTTGCTGAAAAATGAAAATAAGCCTGAAAGAAAACTGTCAGGACAACTAAAGAGACAGTGAATATGTACTAAATTCACTGCACATCCTAGCGAATGTTCAGAAATTTGCTGGATGCTTAGTGATTTTCAGCATAGTCGCTGGGTTCACAATGATTTTTCTACATATTCGCTAGCCTTTGGTTTCTTGGTGCGTTGAACCGTGGCTTTGTTTGAGGCGCAAGTTCATCTTAGATTATTCTAGAAGTTTCTAGGGTGGTTTGTTTTGACGATTTTTCCCTTAGACTCTTTACGATCTCGGGTTTGTTGGTCGGCGTGCTAGATTATCCAAGAAAATTAATTCCCTAGGCTAGTTATCATCACTGTGTCATGGCGGCGACACTAATTTGGTGTTAATTGTAGCAACCAAGGGAAAGTCTTCGTGGGTAATGAGTGTGGACCTACTCAAGAGATGACAATTAAGCAAGCTAATGCATCAAATGCCAACTACAATCAAAGAGCTCCTCAATATTACCCATATTCTCAAACCTACAATCCTGATTGGAAGAATTATCTAAACTTCTCTTACAAGAACCAAGCACCCTCTCGTCCACCCGACTTACAACAACAAAGGTCTACTGATTCGGCTCCACCTCCCCAAAAGTCAAACTTGGAAATGTTGCTCGAAAAGTTTGTGATCACCCAAAAGCAACAAAATGAGGCCATTGAGAGTTCTATCAAGAACTTGAACTTCGAAGTTGAAACAATGGCTACGCACTCAAAGATTTTAGAGACCCAAGTTAGCCAACTTCCTCACACAGCTAGCGTTTCAGCTAAACCTCAAGGACATCTCCTCGGGCAACATGAGAACCCGAGAGAAAAATGAAAGGTGGTGACTTTGAGGAGCGGTAAGGAATTGGGTGAAACCAAGTCTATGGAGGTCGTGACCAAGCCGGGGGTAGAGGAGAAGGCTAACAATGATGAACATTCAAGTCAAGAGCCCGCACCCTACAAGGCTCCACCACCTTACAAGCCACCCATTCCCTTCCCTTAGAGGTTTATAAAGAGTAAGTTGATTAAGCCATTCGGTTATCAAGATGCTTAAAAATTTGCATATTAATCCTTTCATAGATGCTTTATCTAAAATGCCCTGATATGCTGAATTCTTGAAAGAAATATGGAGCAACAAAAGGAAGCTTGAGGATCACGAAACTATGGCCTTGACGGAGGAGAATAGAGCTATTCTTCAAAATAAACTACCTCCGAAACTCAAGGACCTTGGCAGTTACTCTATATCATGTGTTATTGGTAATTTGAGTTTTGATCGTGCTTTATGTGATTAAGAGAAAAATGTGAGTCTCATGCCTCTATATGTGTTTAAGAAACTTGGATTGGGTGAGCACTACCATTACATGCAATTGGCGGACAGATTGGTAAAGTTTCCTTTAGGTATCTTAGAAGATGTGCCTATAAATGTTGGTAAGTTTTATGTTTCTACCTATTTTGTGATCCTACAGATGGAAGAGGACACCAAAATCCCCATTATTCTTTGGAGACCATCCTAGCTACCTTGGGTGTCGTAATTGATGTGAAAAAGGGAAGTCTTTCTTTGACTGGTTGTGATGAGACTGTTGAGTTCAGATTGACTAATGCCATGAATAGTCCTTCTGTAGATGATTCTTGTTGTAGGATTAATGGTGTCGAGCAAGTCCCAGGACTTGAGCCAACTAAACATGCCTCTAGTGTCCCACTTAACGAGTGTTTGGTAAGCAATTCTTCCCCAATTGATGAGAAGATTGAGGTGCGAGAGGTACAAGAGGAGGCAAATCAATCTCAAATTCCGTCCATCTTCATGCAACAGCTTGCTTGTATGGAGGCTCGGGTGTCTCAAATGAAAGCTAGAGTGATGGATACATGTACTAAGACTTTAGCCATGTATCAATTCTTTTCAAAACAACATCCTTAGAAAATCCCCCCTCACCGAGGCGATTAGTTGTCGAAACAAGGGTCAAGCTCATGACCTTAAAAGAGCGCTTCTTGGAAGGCAACCAAAGTATTTTTTTTGATTGAAAAAAGAAAGTAAAAGAAACCGAGAATGACGTATGGGTGAACATAGCCTAATCGGGAAAAGCCAAGGAGAAATTTCACCCGATCGGGCACCCAAAAAAAATCCTAACGCCAAGACAAATCGGTTGGCCCGATCGGGCACCGAAAAGCAAAATTTTGCCCGATCGAGTTGTGCGTCATTATGGATTATAATGTCCTGACTTCATTCGGGCCTTTCACTCCCTCTCTTCTCTTACCCGACCTCCCCTTTCCTCCCATCTTTTCTCTCAACAAAAACCCAACAACCCAACAACAAACACTAATAACTACCACCCTTCCATCACTAAATCACCATCCTTCAACCATCCTCCACCACAAAATCACCACCACAAAGACCCATATTTCTCTTTGTACATCAAGAACCCTAACTTGGGTTCTATGTTCACTTTTCCCTACAATTGGTATTTCAAGGGTATTTCTTTTGTTTTAATGATTTTCAGGGCTTTTACTAAAGCTCGGGAACATACATGGTGAAGTGGGAAGCTCGAGTATGAAGATGAGCAATCGAATTGGCAAAATACAATGTTAACGGACTCTGTCTGACCGTGCAGACAGAATGCACGATCGAGTTGCATCAAGAAGACCAATGTGGTGACATCTATATTCTCCTAATCGGGTAGAATTGACCATGAAACTTACCCAATCATGCAGCCTCAGAAATCTCATAATGTCGTGTCTATTATTTCTGCCCGATCAGGTGGATTCAAGGCAAAATGGTGCCCGATCGGGCATGATATTTAGTGGATGATTTTTGAAGAGTCCTAGTCCGGGTCTAATTAGTGTTTAATTTTATTTATTATATGAACACTTGTGTCTAGGTTATTTTATGAATTCAGTTAGTATTGTTTTTGTTTAGTCCTCTCTTTTACTCAAGGCTCGAGCTTTATTCTTGAAGATTATGAACGATTGCTCAAGAACATCCTTGAATCAAGTATTGATCTAAATAGATTTTTAAGTAGTTTCCTTCAATCTCCATATCTTATTTGGTCATTCTTTCAATATTCTACTTTAGATTTTTCTAAAAACATGAGTCAATAGTTTTCTGGTTCTAGGGCTGGGGCTAGCCCAGTAATGGATCCTTGATTTGAAAGGTTGGATCTTTATTATTGTTGTGAATACTATATATATTGCTTGTTGGTGATATTTCTAGGGTTCTTAATGCTTATAAATTCCTTCATTACGAATTTACATGATCTAGATATTAGGTAAAGAATCGAGAGGTAGAACTTTGATATTAGATGACCTAGAAATTGATTAAGAGGTCTAAACTAAAGTAGGTTTATTTCTCTTGAGACCGTTGAATAATTATCACAGATCTTAATGAGTATAAACTGATACAATAACAATGAGAATAGGGGATTTGTGAGTTTAAATACATTGTTATACTTCGATGGAAGATAATAAATAACTCAGGATAATTAGTCTTCATATGTAAGTATTCGCGATAGCAATATGATCCAACTGTGTCAATAACCATTATTATGGTGAACCTTGATCCCAGATGCTTTTAATCCTTGATATTCAACCGTATTTGATTTTTGCTAGTAGTTTTAGTTAATTTAGATAATGAACCTTCCTACAATCGATTTGGTTAGATAATTTAGTTTGTGAACTAACAAGTTTTGACATCCGTCCCTATGGATATGATCTCTTTAAAACTATAATATACCCGTGCACTTGCGAGCGTATAAAAAATTGAATATATAGTTAAAGTATTAATATTTGTACCATCAAAACAAAGTCTGTTCATTGGTATGAGGTGTGATTTTGAGATCATTCTAGTACCCAAGAGGGCTTGGGTTCAATTCTTCAGAAAAGAAAGAGGAATTACATTTTTTCAGACGTTAGGAATTAAATTACTTGAATTGGTTCCTCTAGTCGAATCGAATGCAAGCCCAATAAAATCGGTTACACGAATTGAATTAAATCAATATGGTACATGAGTCAAATTGAATCTGTTTGCGAATCTTAATAATCAAAAACCAGGTTTGATTCGTCTGCCAATTAGTCGAATTCCATTCAAATCAAAACTCCTTTTGAATCAAATCAAAATAGGACAAAATCAAGCCACATATGACAGACGAATTTGTATTTTATTTGTCAGATATTGTACAATTGTATTTGATGCACATGGCAACTAAATTTAGTTAACCTGATCATCATATTTGATGAAACACATGAATATTACTCTTTGTTTAATGATGATTATATTTGATGAATTTGACGATGAAATTTAGTGAACATATCTATCACATTTGGTGAACCTGGTCATCGAGTTTGATAAACCTAGCGAATAAATTTAGTAAACTTGACATCATTTTCTATGAACGAGATGGTTAAATTTAATGAACCTATCTCTATGTAAGTGATCATATATAATTAACTAATCTCTAGTAATATTTAAAAAACTTGTAAAGCATATTTAGCAAACTCGTAACCTATTAATCACATCATAATGTTTCTTATCAAGTGTAGATTAACGTTGTTCTTTCTTAAAAAATATGTAGTTCATTTGTATAACATTTAAGTCATTCGCTTCTTTATTCATAAATTGTAGATTCATTTAAGGGAAAAAAATTAGATTCATTAATCAACAATAATCAACAATCAAGTTCATTAATTACAATAGCAAGTCATTCATAGAAGAAATGTAGGTTGATCATTCATAACAAATAGATTCCTTACAAAGTGTGAGTTTAACTAAAAAAAAATAAATGTAAAAATTTATGCTTCATAATATCTAGGCTCATTAGTTGCATGTGTAGACCTACTAATGACAATGTAAAGTTTATCTAAAAAAAAAAGTTTCACCAGCCGTATTTCATAGATTCCTTGATAAAAGTATTACTTTCATTGATTTTTGTGCATTGTACATAATTTATATCAAAACTGTATCTTCTCAATGTAACACTCCACAAGAGTTCTGCAAAACTCAAACACAAATATGTTACTCAAAAAATTATCAAGAGAAAAACAACAAATAATGTTGAAAAAAATTAGTTCAGGGAGCCAATCCAAACATCTCATAAAACCACAAAAAAATCCCAACAAAAAAAAAA
>ONZA01018942.1:629-12471 GCA_900322205.1 Kewa caespitosa
CAGCTAAGTTCTTCAGGAATGTGTTTTTCTCTGTCTTGGAGTGCCTCGGTGGTGATAAGTGATGGAGGTTCTCACTTCATTGAGCAGAAGCTTGAAGCTCTTTTGAATGATTATGGTGTATTTCACAAAGTTGGCTTGGCCTATCATCCTTAAACATATGGCCAAGTTGAGGTGTTTAATCGTGAGATCAAACAAATTCTAGAGAAGGCGGTTTCTACCTCGAGAAAGGATTGGTCATAACCTTGATGATGCTCTTTGGGCTTGTATGACCACTTTCAAGACACTATTCGGGACTACTCCATTCTGGATTGTGTACGGGAAGCCTTGTCACCTCCTTGTTGATCATGAACATTGTGCTTTTTAGGCTGTGAAAACCCTCAACTATGACTTCAAGGGGTGCTAGTGAGAATAACCTCCTCCAACTCAATGAACTTCACGAGTTACGATTGGAAGCTTGTGAAAGATATCGGATATACAAGGACAAGATCAAGTGTTGCCATGATAAGAACATCTTTCGGAGAGAGTTTCGAGAAGGAGATTTAGGGTTACTAATTAGTATTCGACTCTAATCTCAAATCTCGATGGTTGGGACCTTTTGAAGTGGTTCAAGTTTTTTCTTATGGTGCCATTGAGGTGCGCCCTTTGAGACAATGCAGGGACATACAAGGTCATCGGATAGCGTCTTAAGTATTTCAAGACGGGAAATCCCATAGGGGTAAGGGTCAAGTCTACCCTTTCTGATGCTCCGTACGCATGAGAACATCATTGGGTCAAGCTCTCGACCTTGAAAGAACGCTTCTTGGGAGGCAAACCAAGCTTTCTTTCTTTTGCTTTTGCTTTTTTAAAAAAAAGAACAAAAAAAAAAAAAAGAACAAAGATAGGTATGTAGTAGTTTTTATTTTATTTCTCTTTATCTTATTAATTTTTGGTCCTTTTATAGGAATGAAATTGTTGAAAAATCAACAAAGGACCTTCGATGCGGACGCGCCATTATGTGCCGCATATCGACTCGTTCGTGCTATGTTAGACGGATAGTTCCTGAGATTCGGCCTTGACGGGTAAATTTTAGTTCAAAAAATGTGCGTGCAGGTTCTGTGAGAAATTTGGTAACTTTTTTTTGGTCCAGACATGCCATTACACAAACAAAAAGGACGCATCCATGTACTGTCGAGTCACCCCTGATTTTTTACCCAAGTGTGCCATTTGCTGTTTCGGCACAACCGTGCTCAAGTATCCAAAAAAAAACCACATGCAATCACGACATTTTTTCCATATCAACCAACATATACAGACCCTCAACCTACACCCTCATACACACCAACAAACCACCCCCGACAAAACATGAACCACCAACCGACAACCACCCACTTCCCTCCTCGTGCACAACTGGTGGATTCCAGAGTCGGCCCAGCCGTTCGAGGCCAACGAGCTATGAACCCCACGTGCACCCAGCCCATAGTTGTGACCCCACAAGTGTACGACCACAACGGCCCGTCCAAGTCGGCCAGCCCCACGCACAACATATTGAGCACCGTCTAGCCTCCCCGTTCCACCACCACCTGCCGGTCAGCCACCATACCCAACCCAACCTTAGTTTTTGGGGCCCAATTTTTAGCAACCAAACCCTAATTTGTGGGGTTTATTTTGGATTTAAAGAGGTACCTACTACGATTCCTATTTCAATTTTACATATTTAGGTGTTATTTTTGCAATTTCTAGATTTGTTAATTTATTCTTATAGTAGTATACTTTGATACTTGTGAATAAGTTGAGCTGAATTATGCTTGGTGAGAAGCAACTTGGTTGAATTTTTATTGTTCTTGTTGCACGTGTTGTGCTCAGTTGGTGGTTGTGTAGTTTAAGTTATAGTGTATGGATTAAATTGTGGTCATTGTGGATCACTTGGAAAGAAGTTTGGTTTGTTGTCATTTGTAAGGGGTGTGTTCAAGGTTGCCATTGTTGTTTGTTTGCATCACTACATCCATATGGGTCATGCTAAGACGGGTGCCTTCTCATCTAAGGTCCCAACATCCTCTCTCTCTCTCTCTCTCTCTCTCTCTCTCTCTCAAAGAGAAAAGCTCCCAAACCGAACATACCTCCTCCACCACTTGAGCCCTATGGCATGAGATTTGTGGATCAATAGACGCATTTTGAGCCCTTTCTTTGAGTAAAAGTGTGCCAACAAGGTTCTATGACCAATCCACTACTACTACCATAGGCATTAATGCCGATGTTAGGGCCTTGTTCACAAAGTTGTGGTAGCGTAATTTTCTTTCTATCCATCACCACACATATGCCCGTCTCAACCTCGAGTATCTTATCTCTATTTCAATCAGCCAAGGTGGGGGTTTCATAGCATTTTGGCCATGGATCAAAATCGTGAGCTATCTTACGCGGAGTTGAATGAAATCTTCCATTAGCCTAAGTGTGTTGGGGTTAGAGTTATTAAGTCAGTCGCCACTAGTGCCTTTTGGGATGCAATCACGGGGCTTAAAACCTACAATCCAAAGAAGGAAAAGGCTTCGTTGGTAGTTAGTCCCATTTTTCGCTATACACTTCGCCTCTTGGTTCTCAACTTGTTCTTTTGGAGTGACATGAGTGGTGCCTCTCGCCCGGAATGATCTCATCTTTGGCAAATGACTCTTGGTGGGTACACCATCAATGTCGGTGCTTGTTTGGCCGAGAGATTAGAGTAAGTGTCCACCGCCACCGCGGGAGATATTCTATATGGGGGTATGATCCCCCAGCTTGCTGAGCATTTTGTGATTAATTTCATGGGGATAACACCTATGTTAGGTAGCCCCTGTCTCGACAACTCAAGCCTCGTTTCTGTGTATGTGCTTGCACCCGAACATGCGAATGGTACTTACATTTGGAAGGTGAAGGAAGTCCCATACTCTATATCCTCTAAAAACTCACAACTCACCTCTATCAACAAGGTGGCAAGTTGGGTCTTTCCCGATGATTTTGATGACGACGCCGCCACCCCGGCCCAAGTTCCTCAACACTTTGTTCCATGTTTAGAGTGCAATGAGCTCATGAGGGAGCACCTTTATGCCTCTGCATATAGCCCCGGTGCCTTAGCCAACCTTCCTCCTTTACCCCGTCCACCCCCTAGTCCGGAGGGGCTTTTCTTAAGTTCTCTTCTCTTCCTTTTCCTCCATCTTTTATTGTCCTTTGATCCCATTGAGGACAATGTTTATACTAAGCTTGTTGGAGATGCTTTCTTGTGAAATGTGATGTTCTATATATGCATTTAGTTAGTGACATGTAGTGGTTTTCATGTAGATGCATTTTAGTTTTTTGACCATTAATTTGTTTTTCTTTTTGATAATTTTTCTAGTTTTTCATTCATTTACATATCTTAGATCATGTTTATTTATTTCATGCATTTGAAAAGAAAAAGAAAAAAGAAACAATTGAGATGTGATCCTTCTTTGATGATTGTGTTTTATGGAAAAAAACTCAAACGATTCGACCTAATACTCGTGTTGAAAATGATTTTTACCCATAGGTATACATTGCACGATTGTGATTGCGAACCAAGGGTTCTTGGTATGTTGGTTCTTACTCTCATATGTTGTATTGTTGAGTTGAGTAGATATATCGATCGGTGAGCCTCAACCCAAATGATCGTACATCCATATGGTCTATTATGTGGGAAACTCTTCCTAGGTCATTTGTCTCTAGAACTCACACTTGGAGAAGGTTTTCGAAGCCTTTCTGGAGAGAACTTTACTTCTCTTTTCTCTTGAGTCTACATTGACTTTATGTAGACAAGGTTGAAATTGACTTTCACAAAATCAAGCTACATTATCCAAAAGCGTACCAAAACATTTTATTCATTTCTAAGACCTTTTGAGCCAAATTTATTCTTTGTTTTTCACCCAAATTACAACCTACATGACCAAATTTTCTCATACACATTTTGTCTTGGAGCTAGTGGAGGGTGGTTGGTTTAGTCTTGGAGTTTGTATTCGATTCGTATTATATGTCTTTAGTTTATTTCTTCCAAATGAAAATATAAGTGAAAAAAAAATTAATAAAATCATTCGAAAGAAATAGTAACAAGGGATGGTTCTTAATTTCAAATACTTTACTCTTGAAAGAGTAATTATCCCTCATTTTTAAGCAAAAAGGTTGATTATCAGGAAGTATATTGATTAAGAGTTGTTTGATGAGATTTTGTAATGTAATTGGAGGTACTTTTATAGTGGAGTTTCGAAGTGTTCACTTTAATGCGCATAGAGTGAATCATTGATTTTGCTCCACTAGTTCCATGACTTCTAGCTACATACCAAATAAAATTTCTGCCCTTCACTAGAAGTCGTACTTTATTACAACCTTGTGGTCCTTTCTATTTTGTCTACACAATCATCTTCTAGCGGAGGAGATATGAGTTGTTGTGTGAGCCTATGGTAGACTGTGATTTAGAGAAAAGTGTTGAGTGAAACCACACTAAATCATTATTTTTAAACACATAAGTGTAAGTTTTACCGACTAAAGTGAGGGTCTATTTGCTCAAATATGCTATTTTTGAGGGTGGTATTTCGGTAAGAATTGGTTGTTTGGTTTTCAATTACAAGACATGTTGTAGATTTCGAATGGGTAAGTTTTATTTATTTTTTTGTTGGGTCAAATCGTTTGAGCGTGACGATGATTTTGAAAACATTCTTAGAAGGTGACCTCTTGTTCTTGTTCTTGGTCTTACTTCAATGGATCTTTATTTTGCTATTTGATATGTTTTGCTTGAGAACAAGCAAAGATCAAAGCTTGGGGGAGTTTGATGAGTACATTGATTGAGTACTTTTTCATACATAAGATGGACTCACTTGACTTATTTTGAGATGAATATATGACATTTGTTGAGATTGGATGATCATTCTCGATAAAGATGACTACTTTGGGTATGCTTTGCGTGTTTGACGTGTTTTAGGTTGGATTAAGGTTCTGAAAGATTAAGATATTCCTTGGAGACCCATTGGAAACATGAGCGCCCAAGGGATAATGGAGAAGTCATGGAAAACAAAGTACAAAAGAAGGAAACCATAAAGGATGCCCCCTAAAAGCCGCACGTCTGTACAGATGCCTTAAAAATAATTTTGTAATTTGGCACAGACGGATCGTTTTTTGCGTGATTTTGACCCGTCAGTGTCAATGCTCTGTAATCCTTTTTTTTTTTTTTTGCCCTTTTTCCACAACTGTTACGTTTTGTAACGTGGGGGAGATCATGGTTCATGGGTTTTGTCTTTTAAACCATAGGAAAACAAATTGAATTCTATTCTATCATACTCTTAGCTTTTTCGTTTTCACAAATTACTTTTAGATGCGAGAAGTGCTACACATCCAATAATTAGAGCCTTTTTTTGCTCCAACATCCTATGTGTCATGGACACATAGGAAAGAAGAGGGACAAGTGTACAACTACAAAATATGTTAAATTACCAAATTGCCTTTACTTTCACTTTCTTTCTTTCACTTTACTGACTTTCCTTCTCTCACTTTCCTCCTTCCTCTATTTTCCCTCCATTTTCTCTCTCTATTTTCCTTCTCTAGTGTCTATTTTCTCACTCCATTTCTCTCTCTATTTGTGTTCGTTTCTCTCTATTTTCTCACTCCATTTTCTCTCTCTATTTTCTCTCTTAGTGTCAACCCTTTTTTCGAGCTCAACTCTCCGGCGAGATTTTTGATTACTTTCTGGCGAGGTGGTTGTGTTCCCGCCATGAGCAGATCGTGGTTCCCCACCGGAAGATTTTGGTATTCCCGTCGTGAGCAGCTCGTGGTTCCCCGCCGGGTCGAGTTGGTGCTTGTTGGGGTTCACAACGATGGTGTTTTTTAGCCGGCTAGAGGTGGTGTTTCCCCTGTGAACAGCTTGCATTTTTGGTAAAATTTGTTGGATTCATTTGAATTTGAAAGTTGTTACTGTTGTTGGTAACAAATTTTGAAACTGTAAAATTGAAACCCTAAAATAAAACCCTAAAATTCAAACCCTGAAATTTAAATTCACTAATAGAATTGTCTTTTTTTTTTGGACTTACTGACTTTATGGGCCCAAATTAATGTAAGTTAACAAACCATATAGATATAGTTGGTGCCAATAACCTCAATTTCAGCAATATATAATAGGTGATGTTGGTATCACTAGATTCATCTCCATTTTTTGTTTTTGGGTTTATGTGAATTCAAGTTCATAATATTAGTTATTTGGTTCATTTCGTCTTTCCCTAATTACTGTGAGCTTGTGCATGTTAAGTGTTTGATGAAATGCCTAATCGAATTTGTGTTAAATATTTGTGCTTAAAAATTGGGTTTGGTTGGAAATTTTGTGCCTATGTTGAGTGTCAATTGTTTTGTGAATTGGGTATGTGAAATTTTGATGATTCATGTTGAAAAGATCGTTGCTTTATGAAGTTATTAGTTGAAACTAGTGATACCTTATGGTGGGTTGTTTCTAGTTTAGGATTTTGGTAGTGAATTCTATGCCCATTTTGCATTTCTGCTCTGTGTTTGTATCTCTCTCTCTCTCTCTCTCTTTCTCTCTCTAATTAAGGTAGTTGTTCTGGTTTGTTTTGTGTCATGAACTGGGTATGTGGAAGTTTGCTGATTCATGTTGAAAAAATTGTTGCTTCATCTAGTTATTAGTTGATCGACATTAGTGATACATTATGCTGAGTTCTTCTAGTTTAGGAGTTTTGGTAGTAAACACTATGCCCATTTTGCATTTTTGTTGTAATTTACTGTTAACTGTTCTGTTATGTGTCATTATATATATTTTTTTTTAAAATTTTAAATATATTGGGTATGTGAAATTTCGCAGTGACGAAAAATTGTTGCTTTACAGAAACTAGTGAAACATTATGATGGGTTGTTCTACTTTAGGAATTTTGGTCGTCAATGACTCAATTCTATGTTCGTTTTCCATTTTACTATAATTTATTTGCAGTTAGTTATTCTGGTATGTTTTGTGTCTTTTGGCAATTACACATGTGAAATATTGCTGGCTGATGTGGAGAAAATTATCCCTTCATTAGTTATTAGTTGATAGTGCTGATTCTTTAAGGTGTGTTCTTGTTTTGGAGTTTTATTTGTCTCTTGCTTCAAACTAGGCTGCCTTTTCTCTTTTCGTTGTGTTGAGTTGGGTGTTGGATATTTTGGGAGATACATTATTTGTTGGTTGGTTGTGCATAATCGGTTTCATTTGACAAGTTTGTGTACTTTTTCTGTAGTTTTTTGGGTTTTTAATTTTGGCTAAGGAAATGGAACTTTGGGCTTTAATGATATTTTTATAGAGAGGGGAAAACAGGGGATATGTGCAATGATGAGAAAGGAGAGAGTGTATTCTAAGGGCTTTGAATCTGTGTGTCATTTTACTTGTGGTGTACTCATTGCATTTCAACATGTCCTAGTTTTGGGAATGGGTTTTCATGTGTTATTGAGTCAATGTGGACAGATAATTTAGTCTAATATTTAGCTTGTTGTGTTTGAGGTTCCGTTATGTAGTTGCTTTAATTGTGATATACAATTTTTTCTTTTGACATTAGGTAAGTTTTTCATTTTGATAGCATTTATTAGTTGCTTATAAACAGTTGGTTATCACTATGATTCTGGTTGTCCTCTTTTTGTTAGCTTAATGTCTTTTTGGTTTTAATTTGTTCTGTAAGTGTCATTTTCTTTATGTGAATAATATGATTGATTTGTAGTAGTTGTGCATGTGGTTGATTATGCTTATGTTGAATGTAGAGATAGTTATTGGTTGGAGTTATGGTGGAGAAGGGACAAGCATCAGGGGCTGAAAGGATGCCGAAAAAGAGAAGGGGCGAAGGCAATTTGTTTTTCGGTTATGTAGATAATTTGAATATGCTTAACGTTGGTATGATATTTTGTTATTTTTGATGTTGATTTATGACACGCAGTACCCTGGACAAGCTTTTGGCAGTCATTGGCCTTCTTAGGGATCAACACAAGGAATGAGTGAAAGAGTGGGGGTTCGGACCATTGATGTACATGCCCAATTTCGAGGTGGATAGGACGTTGACATTTTGGGTAATGGAGCGCTTTAATGGTGCTAAAATAAAATTAAAAATTAGAGATGATGTTTGGGTAGATGTGTACGCCGATGATATTGCTTGGATCTTAGGTATTCCTGGGGCTGGGTTGTTTGTGACTACAAATTGTGACAAAGAGTTGTATAAGAGTATGAGTTATATTTAGAAAATAAGAATGGTGTAGATCTAACCATTTGTTGAGGCTTGTTGCTGAGGACCCATTACTAGATAAGGAGAGATTCAATATTATTTTTTTTCTTCACACACTTGGTACATTGTTTGATCCGTCACAAAGTAGTAGGATAAGCCCTAAGAGTCTGAAAGTAGCCCTTGCAGTACAGCATCCCAAGAGTTATGATTGTTGTAGCTTTGTTTCGAATTTGTTATGTAAGGGTGCTTGTGAGTTTGAGGAAGGTAGGATGACGAAGGCTAAGAAGGTGGCTGAAAAAGGGGGCTTCTTTGGTTGTGGTTTAGGATTTAGTGGCTGTTGTCAGTTCTTGTTGGTATGGGTCACTTGAGCTATTATTATAAAGTTGTGTTTGTTCTATTATTGATAGTGTATAGTTCTAATTTTTTATAATTAATTTTCAGTTTTTCTACTTTGACCACTTGAATTTTGGGTGAAAAGTGAACTGGGGGAACCATGCTAGAATCACTGCATGGACCTCAAAATTGGTTGAACATGCCCGGTGACAGAAATATGAAGACGATCGATGGAGAAAGAGTTGTGTCATACGATAATTGCTACATAATCTATTAATTGAAGCAAAATTTGATATTCTTGTCCATGGACTTTGCTATGATTTTCTGTCTATATTCCTATTTTATTTGACTCATATTTTTGATATTATTATTTGTAGGTATTGGACCTTAAGACGTTTAAATACGGTTTACGTTATCCCTTGGACCATGAGGGGCCATTGTTGCATGATACAGGTTGTACGGAACCTGTTCCACATTTGACAACCGAAGTGAGAATTCATAATTGCAATGAGTGATAATTTGTGAAAGTGCTTACTTATTCATGTAATTTCGAACGCTTTTGTTTCTTTCAAGCTACCTCTGAGACATTAATAATAAAAAAGCAATGGCTCCATAAGGAGGAGGAAGAGCAGAGAGGGAAGAAGGAGGAGGAGCAGAAACGGATGGTTAAGGAGAATGGGGAGGTGGAAGAGGAAGCAACACAAGCAAACAAGCCGAAGAGGAAGATGAAGCAAAAGGGTGTTGAGCACCTGAAAGTGTATAGAAGGAAATTCAAGATTGTTGGTGATAGCAGAGACAAGAGGAGGAGTGTTTTTATCGTGATTTTAGGCAGTCCGATGAGAAGAAACAGATGATGAACGCCTGAATGTTTCCAGGAAGAGGCATTTAAGGGTTGGTGCTACGAGGAGCAAGGGAGATGAAAATCATGAGGAAGAAAATAGGGAGGCAGAAGAAAATCATGAGGATAGGGAGGCACACAGGGAATTTGAAGCAATAGATTTGACTCTCTTCCAAAGGCCTTTAGGTGACATTTTGGGTAATATTGAGGATGATGAGGATGCTGAGAATGATTAGGATGTCGAGGATGCTGAGAATGATGAGGATGGTGAGAATGCTGAAGATTGTGAGGATGGTTTGAATGATGAGAATGGTAAGGATGGTGAGAGTGTTGACGATGGTAAGGATGGTGAAAATGTTGAGGATGGTAAGGTTGGTGAGAGTATAGAGAATGCTGAGGATGATGATGATACTCAGGTATGGAAGCAGGCGACGGATAGGTGGCATTCATCGAGTTAGAATGAGATGGATAAGGATGATGGTAAGGGTTCAATAATAACTGTTTATCGTAATTTGATTTGATTGCATATAGAATACACATATAGCTACAATCAGTTGCAATAAACAACGAGAATAACAGACACCAAATTTGATTTTTTTTTTCGGATAATTGAAAGCAAAAGATAAAATTATTTTAAATTCATAAGCTATCAATTTTACTCAATTTTTAGAAAGACCTCATTTATTCTGATTTAATTAAGATATCAAGGCAACACAATCATAGCAAAAATGCAAAGAAATTAATAAACGTTAATAGTATGACTCTCAAAATTTATCTAGCTCATTGTGTTAGTCATTTCATAATATTCTATAAAATGACATACAAATACATATCGTAACATATTACATCATACTATGAAATTAAGCATACCACATAACATAATATAAAATCAAGATTTATATAATTACACACTTATATTACAATGAACTCAAACATGATATAAATTTAATAGTTCATTTGAACTACTATTTATCCTAGATAGATCCAAGTACCTATAAATACTAACATACATTTAAATCAATTTAAATAAATCACTAGAATTTTTGACACCACTGTTAGGTTTTTCGAATAGTTGAGAGTAGAACATTAAAAAAAAAAAAAAAACTTAAATTCAAAAGACATTAATTTAACTTGATGATTTTAGACGAGATATCCACCCATCATAATCATAGTAAAAATGTAAACAATTGAATAATGGATAAATATTAAATAGTACGTGTTTCGGGTATTTTTTGGTTTGAGAGTGTACCCTTGAAGCTCAAAGGGTTGAAGTGCTTCATTTGGATGAACATTGAGAGATGATGAAGTGCTCCTATTGGGATTCGAGGTGACCTGAAAAACAGATGCTCGTGAACTCTCCCTGGCGTGATCTGAAGATTGGTTCTCCGATGCCAGTTAGTTCAAGGTAAATAAGAGGAATTAGGCCACGAGGCAAATCGAGGGGCAAATAGAAAGTACAGAACATTTCATTTCGTACTCGAGCGATTCAGGAGTTAATGCTGAAAGTAAAGTGTAATAAATGAATAGTTAATCGTAATCAATGAATGATTATTGTGTGCCTTTGTGGGATGTGTGATGAGTCCTTTTATGGGGTCTTGCCCTCAACGCTAGCTAGGATTTTAGGCCCTACATAAGAGAGGCGATGCTTGCTCAAATGACCTGTGGGCCCCTACTGGTTGAGGCCCACTGTTCCTTCTAACATCGTAATCAGAATGGTCCATTATTGCTGGCCTGTTCGTCCTCAGTTGAACCCAGAGTGGACGACTTCTCTGGGGAGTCCGAGAAACTCCTACATTCGAACATGAGTTACCTTATTGCCCCTAGTCAAAAGTCAACATGAGCTGTTGGAAATGACCCAAATAGTACAACTCTAATGTCATACAAAATTTTCTCAAGATATGTTTTTTTTGAAAATCATTTTCTAATGGCAGATACACCTATCCACGATCAACATTTAGATTTTCATTTTGGAACCTTTTTGAAAATATATCTCGCTAACATATATTAATCATATTATCACATGACATGAAATAACATATGGAAACATAGCATAACATATTATAACACGAAACGAGATGAATCTCTCAACAGAACATAAACTAAATCATAATTGATTAAAACATACTCGTACTACAATCAATTCTAATGGGATATAAATTTTATTATGAGTTAGATCTATTTGAATAAATCTTTGTCTTAACTAGATTCAATTGCATACAAGTATCAATACATACTTCAAATCAATTCAACACAAGACGATAATTTTAGATACCATTATTGGGTTTTTTCGGATATTTGAAAGAAAAAGATCAAATAATTATAAATTTGGAAGCTATTAATTTTATTCAGTACATTATTAAAAGATATTGTTTATTATGACCTCAAATAGGATGTCCATGCATTATAATAAATGTTAAATAGTATGACTCTCAAGACTATTAACATTTTTTTAACCTGTCTTCCAAACTTCATCTTC
>ONZA01018968.1:7353-17560 GCA_900322205.1 Kewa caespitosa
CCTATTTGTTAAAAACTTGAGAGCAATATTTAGATGTTAGGAAGTTATTCATTGGTTTGATTCTATGCTATAAATTGATGCACCTAATTTGGAAAAGAGTTACTATAAATTTAGGCAACCATTGGTTAGTGAAACATGTAGGGTGATTAAAGTATAGGGATAGTAAAATACTGACCTAGTATTGGAATGGATTCATGTACTGCGTAGTCCAAGTCTCCCCAAATGGTACAAGTTGTAACTAAGACTAAAGTGTGTGTAGGTGCCAGAAGGTTTATGAGTCCCCTGCGCAAAAGGTAAAGCCGGTGGAAACCTGAGCCATTTGGTTACTTGATGGTTTGACATAGTAGGCGTGAAAAAAAAAAGAAGGCATGAGATGACTGTTGTTACGATAATGCAAAAGGGTTTAGTTCAGGCAGGCCTTTATATATGTGAGATTTCCAACCATGTTTTGATACATTAGCATAGTAACTGTAATATGCACCCCACTTCATTCAGGTTTTTAATATGTGCCTATAGTAACTGAATTAACCACATTAGTATAGTAACTGTAATATGCATGCCACTATATTCAGGTTCGTATCTCAATTGAAATGCTTTCACTGCAGTTACTTACCGTGCTGGGATGATGAGATACCTCAAATACATGTCATTGGTGGTTTTCCCTAGCACTTCTGAAACTTGTTTTCTCTGCTTTACTTAGATTTTAGGTGATTCTGAGACACGTGCTAAGCTTTTGATGTAACGTGAGTTTGCCTTCTTTGTAGTTCGTATTTGGAAGATCTTGATTCGTTGTTCATTTCAAATGTCGAAGAAACACCTACATCAGCTGAAACATATAGGAAATTTGATTAATCAACTTACTTGACAATGCAGTGTGTAATCTGTAAATTTGGTGGTGTACTCATTGTGTTGATAGAGTATAATGTGTGGGACAATTTATTGACGTAATAGGAAAATCCCAGACCTTGGCTGTTTGAACTACGATGTACTAAAATCTCCTCAGTTTGGACACAGTAGTAATAATTTGATCTGCTAGCTTTAGCACCATATGGATTTTGTCAGCCTATCTTGCTGTAGGAAGATAGGCCAGATAGTGTCAGTTGGTAATCAATACAAAAGTTTTATATTAATTGTAGTAGGCAAGTCATCCATGTATTTATATTAATCAGTTACTTATATCCTTCAGGTTCTTTTATGATTCATAATTGATTAAAGCATAAATGATTTTAAAATTCTAACGTGATGTACCAACTTGAATATAAGCAGGTGGTAATTTGAAGAGTCATGTCCCAACGTGGCTTCCAAATATCATTTGTGTGAATGTTATGGATTTTGGTCTCCAACATCGGAATTAATCTGGAGCCCCTTCTATTTGCTCTTCCTCCTTTGCTCGTTGGACATCTCCCCTTTCTTGATACCTTTTCCCTCACAGGAAACAGAGACTTACCCTTTTTCTGTCGTAGTCTCAATGAGAACACCAAGCCCAGCAAGTGACGTCTCGAGGATGTTAGGGTTCCCTGCCCATTTCATTGCTGGTTTTATGATCAACTCCTTTTATTCAGTCATGAAGACCTTTATTCCTGACATAATAACAAATAGTTCTGACTGAGAAATACAGGCAGTAATGAACACGACATTCATATTACCAGCCATATTGAGCTCAAAACTTAGATTGGTAGACCATCGACTTTAAGCACAACTATACCAACTGCATCTCAACTGAATAACTGAAAAATGGCTACGCTTCCTATACTTGATCCATTTGTTTGAATAATGTGAGAGCATGATTAACAAAATTACTCCCGACCATGAAATGATAGTTTCCTGGGAGTTCCTAAATAACCGAATTTTCCGTGAAAATGGCAATTTAAATAGCCATGGCAATGCACCACTCTAGAGATTACAGAATATATGATTTCATGCTTGTAAAGGGGGAAGAGGAGTGAAACCTTGAAAAGTTGGAGGTAGGGATCCCAAAGTAAGGGTTTCAAATTCAACTGATTCTATTTTGTATTTCGGAATTTACTCAGCGATAATGGACTTTAATATCTCCGTCACAGTCTTGCAAATGGCCTACAGATATTTCAAAGATAGGGATGCTTAGATCATAGCGTAGAGCCATTGACTAGGAATTGAAATGCATAGGCCAACAAAGTATGCTGAAAAGTGTAGTGTCAATGAGCACCTTATCCAGATAAGGTCACATATGTTTTATGAACTTGTTAAGCCAGTCAACCTTCACAGAAGCGAAATGAAATTAGATTGTCATACACGATATCAAAGCAAAAAAAATGGTAGTAATTGACGGGGGTAAAAAGAAACAGAACTCAGAGAATGACATTTTCACCCAAAGGGGTATCTCTGGGAGCAACTTGTGTAAGCTTTCTGCATCTAGCTCAACCATTGGACGAATTTCAAGATCCTGGAAATCAAGATTCCCAATATTGAGGTCAACACTTAACCAAGAATATCTTCACCAAAATACATTCATCTATCTGCAACACCTACTAAACATGAGCACTCAAGCCCTAAAGTTTATAAGATTGTAGTTACTAGTTACTCCAACCGACATAAATAGTAACTCCAGTATTGTAATTCAAAGTACTAGTGTGACAGTCAATTCATTTCTGAGAGAGTAATAAAGTGACATACTACATCATAGCCTTCTAGGTCAGGCACTTTCACATGGTGAGGAATGCCATCAGGATTCTAATAGACTAAACAAAGCACTCCTCTATGTACCCGTAACAAACCCAACTAAAATCCATTGACAGTGCTGTTGATCAACTAACAAATTCAGCACTTCTCTCATGAATTTTCCTACAATTATTGACTCCTGAGTAGTGATGTGCTGAATTCAGGTCAGAGAGAGCACTAACATGATAGTATAAGACGCCATTTCTTTCTCTTTGCACCGGAAATTGGTTCCCTATCCAAGTACAACTTACAGTTTAAACAAACAATGTTGGCTTATTCGCAAAACTATAAACATGAGCACTCATGTCCATGAAGTCTATAGGATTACAGTTGCTAATAACCCCACCGGTCACTCCAATAGTGTAATTTAAACTAATAATGTGATTGTCGATTCCTATCCGAGGGAGTATTAACTTGAAAAACAACACCAATTCCACCTTCTTTAAAGCAGTTACCTTGTTGTTAACAATTCTATTTTTGACTGCATAAGGCTTCAGATAGGCTATACAACACTTTTTGAGTTCCAATTACCCATAAAAAACCCAATTTAACTTCACCTAGCAATCTGCTGTTCATGAAGAACATGCCCCCCAGATTGCTTGGTTTCAAGAACCTCAATTTGTTGCAACTTTTTCCTCAAAAATATAATTTGCCTACATGAGTCTTGATCAGAGACATGCATAGACTGCAGAAAGCTAATTGATCTCTTGATATTTGCAGTAGATATCTAGTGTGGTTATCTCGAGACCTCGGAAACTCATTATCACTGTATTCCTCTTTGTTTATGATAGCAGGAAGAGTTGTTATAAAGGGTCAGTCATCTACTACAAATAGCACAAGTAGAGTTTTTTCCAAAGATATAATTTGTTTGTAACCACTTTCACACAGCTTTAAGGATAGATATACCTCTATTAGACCCCTAGGTGAAAATTTCCACACTTTCTGTAGCAATGACACTGTGATGTTTACCCCCAGCAAGTGCCTTGCCCCGTCGAGAACCAATACCACAAATGTCTTGTCTTGGTGTAATGACTGTAGCCTGACCACTGCAACAATATAATACAATCAGAATTGAAATATTCATTGCAAACCTTTACCTCAAAAGGCTAAGCAATTGCTGATAAGATACTTTTGCCTAGTTGCAACATCCGTATGAAACTCTATCTCTAATCGGATTTCATTTTCAACACACCAACTAAAAACTGCATGCTTTATTACATGCCCATCAACCTAAAAAGAACACAATTTTCTATGTTGTCAGTGTGACACATATTCAATCATGAAGCTTATAACTATTAACCGCTGCTATGTTCATAAAATTATAATCAAGTAAACATAGTATTAGCGTTCTACGAATAGATAAATCCCAAGTGAATTCTTTAGGCAGCTTATGTTGCCATATTTGGTAGACTGAAATACTTCGCACTATAAAAAAGAGTCTAGAGTTGTTCATTTTTCAGTTGTAGCACATTACCAAAAAGATATAAACTTGATGTGGAAATATATACCTGAAATAAGCGAGCATAGTTGTCCTTCTTCTCGAGCAAATGGCTCTCAGCAAGGCCTGGAATGAAGTCAGCCAACCTCTCATAATTAGTCAGCATATCCCAAATGGTTGAAAGGCTGTCATTAATTTGTATCCTAGACTCTATTCTGCGTGACCTTTTCCCGAGCTTTGTAACTTGAACTAATCCGTCCTCTCTATCACTTTGAGCCTGAAAAAGAAGCTCTCCATCTGAACCCGAATTTGAATCCGCTTCTTCATTGTCTTAGCAACCCACCCCTTCTTCATAGTTTCCATCACCAGAGCTGAAAGAGCAATAATTTCTTCTCTAGGAACTACAAAAGCTCTGTGTGAAAAGGTTATATTCGGAGCACAGTGGCAATGATGAAGCAGCAATTATGGAGTCATTCACATGACTCTTGCCTGTCAATGTCAAAGCAGCAGAGCAAGTGGTATCAAGATTACAACTGGCTGCTCCCACTCTTATGAATGGTAAAATGCACCTCTTGCGGACATGACGGGTAGGCTTTCATTTTGTTCCTTTTTCTATTTCCTTTGCAAATATCCAGCTGTTGGATCTAAAAATATTTTTAATTGGAGGTTATTAGAAAACTAAAAAGGGCAGTACAAATCAGAATCTCAAGACATAGAGTCGAACAACTAAAAGTAATCATGTAATTACAGTCACCCCCATCAAGTAACAATGAACCAGCATAAGGGTCAATTATGACATTTATGAAAGCAGGCTTCCTAGGTGAGTAATTTTCGTCCAAGGCTGACTTCAGCTCTACTGGGTCCCTGACCCGAATTAACCATTTCATTCAGTTCCTGGTGCTACTTAATTCTAAGAAAATATTCCAAGACTAATTCAACAGCTCAGATGTGGATGTAGGAGGTCATGTTTTTCAACTGGTGGCTGGCATAATTTTTTTGCGAGGAAGTCTGATTTCCATGAATTTAGACAAACTACTTAACCATTTGTGAAAGATAGGCAATTCATTTTGGCATCTCCACCTCTATCACTGCACAGTATAAGCATTAGAAGCACATGAAAGAAAAACAATAGATAGGATTATGCCTATGAACTCTTCAGCAGAGATCATTTCAATTGCTCAATCCACCACAATTACAAAATAGCAAAAAGGTGACAGATGAAGTCAATGTCTCCTGGGAAAGAACACATTGACAGTATTGTAACAGCTTAACAACAATTTTCTCTCCACTATGGCCAGGCATCTATTGGAGATGCTCAATCCAAGTTATCAAATTTATCACTACACATTGATTTCGTTACTAACCGGTGGACCAGAGAACTTTGACATTATGCATTGTTGCACTTACATAGTTCTGTCGTCCGGCTAAGAGATTAACAGGTTTGCCAGGGCGGGATGGAGACGAAGCAGTCAAAGAAAAAAGACTAAAGGACATTAGACTTGTCATTGACTTGGCATATTGAAATTATGTCAGCATTTCAAGAAATGGATATTTTAAAGAAAACAACTATAACATAGGCGAGAGACAAAATCTTTTATATTTAAACTAATATCAAAACAATCAACATGTTTCGTACATGGTCCTGTGAAACTGAGGGCCTTATTCGAAAGAACATGATTATCTTTACTAATTAAACTTGTAAAACCTAAAAGTGTAAAACACAATAACCTTACTCTGCTGCTTGCAAACAATAACTAAAGTGGATATTGCTCAATTCTTGGTTATTTAATTTGTAATTGGTGTTGATTCGATATCATGCATTGTTGAGTTTGTTTGGTCAGCACCCCCATCCTCATCTTCATTCTCAAAATAATTGAGCCTGCATTTAAATAATCAAG
The DNA here is from genome assembly GCA_900322205.1 of Kewa caespitosa. Lineage (NCBI taxonomy): Eukaryota > Viridiplantae > Streptophyta > Magnoliopsida > Caryophyllales > Kewaceae > Kewa > Kewa caespitosa. The sequence goes on from ONZA01018968.1 coordinate 13,387, forward strand.
CACCCTTGTGTGAGTTGAATGTAAGGAAATAGAGTAAACTTGTTGAGTCTGTAAATTTAATTAACAACTCACTTTAATTTCCTTTTCTTCTTCTTGGGTTCACAATCACGTTTATCTTCTTCACTTGATTCAATTCCATCAATCTAACCCCCTTCATTGCACTCAGTAGCATCATTTGGCGCTTCCTTTTGATGCATTTTACCATCACATTAAGTTCTTTGATCTGGTGTGAACAAATAAAAGATAGATCAAAATGTGGGAAATACATGTCTGTCAAAAATGAATTTAACCTAAGTTGAACTAAAGTGCTGGCTCTTACTTCCTTAGTTGTTTCTTGTTCAAGAATTTTTTCATCAAGGATCTTGTTCGCAGTGAAACTTTGTGCGTTTGTTGTGCGATTGTACTTTGTTAACTTCACACAAAACACACATCTACTTTGAATGAGATTTGTAATCAATGATGGTAAGTCACCCTCGTAGTTTCCATCCAATAGCTGTGGAATTCATTCGTTATTTTAGTATGTGCTGAGAAATGACACCGAACTTATGTATTTCAATACTAAATGATTTATATGTTGATTGGAAGATACCTCTTTTTTGTCTTGGATATCATAAAGTGTTGAACCTGGTTGTCCAATCAAATTAACAGCCTCCTCATCAAAAATTATGAACTTGGTAGCTTTGGTGCCATCATCTATTGCTACCTCCAAGTGATATGTTGTTGGTAATTTTAAAAGGTTAACTCCCCATTGGAACAAAAATAATAAAAAAGACAGAATGAAAATGAAAAGCTTTGGTTTATTGCAAATCAGGGAATTTCTTAGGATTTGGACACATAAGAGAGTGGGAACAAAAGTAATAACCTCAATCTTTCTCTTATTCTAGGCTTAAAGTGTGTTATGATATACAATGTAGCAACGACTCTTATTCTTATGCATCCTTCCAATAGGTGAGGGTTCAAGTTCTTACCAAAAACTAAAATGTGTCTTGGTACCAGACTGGTTTAGTCATTTACTCATTACACCAATCTACTACAGTTGTAGGAAGGTGAAAGGGTGGGTTTGGAGTACTTCTGTTGGGTAGTTAGTCCATTGGTCAAGTTCTTACCAATACTAAATTGTATCTAGGTGGCATAATGGCCAACAATTTGTTGCACGGGAGGGGATTTAAATGTAGAGCTGATGTTTTTTTGTAGTTAATGGTTTCATATACTATGGGAGCGAGAGGGGGAATGGGGGGGGGGGGGTTAGTACAGCTGTGCGATCAGTGTTGGTGATGCAAATCGCTGCGGTTGAGTTAAACTTGTCTATACAACACTACCTCAAGTTAACCCTTTCACAAATATGATAACGGTATACCTAAGCAAATCAATACAAACGCATTGCAACTTAACCAACTACTTGCTAATAGCATGCGGAATATCAGACCAGGAACATATAATTTTAGAATACTACAAACAAATAAGTTCACCAAAGAGACAACCACACCACCAAATCGGTAGGTACATAAGCTGCAACCTATATTAAAATACCAAATAAAATAGTTATTTTTTTTATTTAATACTTTATGCAATTAAATAACATACATTGTGACTGAGTCGAGCACTACTTTTTGGCAATTATTGCACCAAAAGTTTTCTCCTGTCGGTTTGATAAGCGTCTTGCAACAACCACATGAGTTGTAGTACCATCCATTATGACTAAACATTTGGACTATTGTAGCATGGCAATAAAAGTCACAACCTTGAAAGATAATAAACAAAGTGTAACGAAAAGCTTTTTCACCAATGTGAAAAAACATAATTGACTATCATGAAATTTGAAACTCACATCCTCAAAATTTGTTTTGGCCCAAAATTTCAGCAACTGTTTTATTCTTCAATAGTATAGCTTCACGATCCAATTGATGACGTTGCATTTGTAGAGGTCCAATGCAATATCCTTCATTTTTTGAACTAATAAACAATGTACAATAGCTTAATATTTTCATTTATTTACGCATTCAAATTTGTTTTAAAAAAGGCCTTCCATAAATTACCTCAAATTCAATTTGAATTTATCAACTCTATCCAAATTAAGGTTCAAGTATATCTTTGACACAGTAGTCAATGATAAAGTAGCTGATCCTACAAAAGGGTTTCGAAAGAATATGTTTTAATCATTTTAAATGACATGAATATAGTGAAATAGCAAAAAAACATATGCACATACCCATATAATCTTTCACTAAATTGGACTTGAAAATCCCAATGATAAGTGATCCAGTTTCAAGATTACGCTTTTCAAGGTAATCAACAACACTTTTATCCCATAAAGTAATTCTTATCTCTTTGACGTACAACAATAGGGAAATTCGTACAAAAAAAAAACAATAGACTAATCAAACAATTAATTCAAAAACAATGGGAAAAATAAACCATGCATGAAATACCGTTCATCCTCAAGTTCAAGTGAAAGGCATTGGACATCTTTCCCATGAACCTTTTGATACATAGCGTTCCCTTTGTTAACAACACGACCAATAACATCTACAAAAACTCACAAACACCCAAGGAGTACAAATTACATACTTACCCTTCAACATATATGAAATTTTAATTAAAAAAAAAAGAAAAGAAAATGAACATGTCAAGTCATAATCTTTTCTTGCGTTGAGGGGCATCATCAAAAGCTAAAAAGTCGAATCGGTGATGTGGAAAATCATCAAGATGATTAGGAATAGAGTTCACGACAGTGTTTGCAAACTGTTGCAACATCAGTTTGTTGTCAGAAACTACTCTAAACCTACTTCGGTTGTCAAGTATTGAAAAGCTTTTGATGTAGTAAATTCCATCTTCAACAAAAACACCACGAAATCGATGTGCAATATTTCCTTTAATGGTAGCATGAATGGAAGCCCCCTACGGTAATAACGAAATCGAAAATTATGAAACATTAAAAGGGTAAATAACCAAAATAACCCAAACGAAAAAAATTCTAGACATTTACAGCAACAACAACAACAACAATATATTTAAAACATGTTAAAGCAAAATACAACTAATCGGCGGAAAAAAAAAAACCTAAAAGAAATCCTAAACACTGATGAAAAATTGTCATCAAATTAGTAACTTGCAAGTAACTAACAATAAGAATATAGCATTACAGAAACATATAACAATAAGAATGTGTCAAATAAATTCGCAATGGACTCCATGTAAGCCCTCGGCCATAATACGGATTAGGTGGGGATCAAATTAACTGAAGACATAATGCAACACATTCCAAACAAACAACAGGATGAATAAACTATGACCAAAGACAAAACACTTCCAAAATATTTACAACAACAACACTTACACAAAGTACCTTCTCATCAATCAAAACCATGTCAATGCTGATCAGCTCGTTGCTATTTTTCAAGTTAAGGCATCCCAAATTCGAGACACCCGAACCTTAATCTTAGCATTTTGACTTTCCCGATTCAAGTTTTCCAACAATGAGTAGTTCAAATTTTCGACAACCATGTTCACTAATGTGGCAGTAAGAGAAAGAGAATAGAAATTTGAAATTACCGTTGAAGGCTGCCCATCTTCCTCAATAAGTACCAAAAGGAAAGTTGGAAGACCTTGAAAGTAATTGAAAATTAGTAAGGAAAGTTGGAAGAGCTTAAAAGTAACTGCAAATGAGTAAATTCAATAGGTTATATACAATCAAACTTACTACATAAAGAACTAGGAAGTGAAATAATTAAATTAGAGCACATTAATATCTGCATTAATAGCAATAAGTAACTGAACATGAGTAAATTCAAGATGACGATCAGAGAAACAGGAGACAGAGATGGGAGAGAAGTTGAAGAAGCTCAATAGATTGGAGTTGAAGAAAATACGTTATTTAGCCGAGGAAGTTATAAGTGCTCAATTTTGGCAGTGAATCAGATTCAGTTCAAGAACATAGAAAGAAGAGAGAGGGATGGGAAGGAAGTTGAAGAACCTTAACTTTGGCGGTGAGTTTGTAGGCTTCCTTTATCTATATTTAATGGTATATTATCATACGGTAAATACATTATGATTAATACATTAAACACATTATGATTAATAATTATCAACAACCCCTTCAATTTTTTTTTATCAACAACCAATCACAACGTGACAATTGTCAGCCCCACACCAAAAACACTCAATCATATATATA